>CABFWB010004184.1:35391-54445 GCA_902151455.1 Timema bartmani
TTTTTTTTTTTTATATATAGTTGAGATTTTGCACTTAGAAGAAACCTTTATTATAAAGTTGTGCGATGTTTGTGTAGGGCACGAGGATGGAAGAACGCCTGGACGACGCCATCAACGTGTTGAGGAATCATGCCGAGAGTCAGTTGAGAGAAAGTCAGGGGCTCACTCTCCACGGCCTGCAACCTTCACATTCCAACGGGCTGTTGGGGCCCTCGTACCATCACCCACACACGGCCTCTGGCCTCGTCGACCCGCACATGGTCAGTGCATTGACAGGGTTTAAAAGCAGGGGTGTGTGAAGCTTTGAAATGTCTTGAGTTGACATTTGAATCTCCTTTGAATCTCCTTTGCTTCGACTTCGACAACCACAATAACCTTTGTATCTTCAAAACATTTTGAAGGATGAAAAATACTTTGACGGATTATGAACTTGATAAGACGCATTTCAACATATAATTAATTTCAGAACAAATACTAGAGGTGTACCGATTCAGTAAAAACGATTACCGATACCGATTGTTTAAAATAATGGTTCATGCTACGGTTGATCACTAAACTCCCACCTAGAAAATTAAGTTTTAAATTTTAATTTAAAAAAGACGATTAATCGACATAATAATCACCAATTACGATTAATTGCCGATGCACTAATAATTGCTCAATAATGAGTCATCAGTATCCACATTGATACACCCCCAACAAATATTAAACATTATTTTAAGATCAAGTAGTGATTAAATTACATCTTTATTGTGAGAATAAATAAATGCAAATATTTCGGTTTAAAATAATTTAGCATATTTATTTAATACACCTTTCTCTTTTTCTTGATGCACTTAAATGTATGATTTTAAAATTAAAAGTTGTGTTATGTGACAACAACAAAACCTTAGGTTCAATTTCAGCTTTTACTTTGTTTCTCATGTTTAAAAAAAAATTCACATTGACTTTACTTCACATTTAAAAAAAAATATATATTTTGTCAGGTTTTATTTAACTCTAAAATTTCATATAATTTGAACGCTTTTAAGACACCCAGTTTTATGTTAAAAAAAATTTACCATAGGCTAGCTGTTGCAAATACGTGGGTTTTAAATTATTGGTATTACGATTGGGTGTGTGATATTAGCTATATCTTCCTAAATTATTTTGTTTACTAACTGTTGTGTGTCGCTTTGTTACTAGACAAGTCCCCATCCTGGTACACCGGGCTCAACGGTTGGAGCACCGCCCAGTTCGTATCCCGGTCTCACGCCCACCTCTGATACAGACGGACCAATCAAAATCGAGAGGTTGTCTGGCGGTTCTGCAAGTAAGTTTTGCTGGTCACAAATATAGTTAATTAAATCAAACCCTAAAAGCCGTCCACACGGTTTTTTTCATCGTCAATAAGAGTGAACTTTTTGTTTTTATATCCAGTTTTATATTCACTTTCTTATTTCAGTAAGAACTCACTCTAACCATCCTGTTTGCTTAGATTAGAGAGCTGTATTTTGGAAATAGCCAGCCAGTATTGTCATTAGAGTAAATAAATTTCAGAAAACTTTTAAAACAAAACACTACATGGCATCATCTCACAATTGAGCCATACTGACCGAGCGGTCGCCGTCTGTTGGCGAAGATATTGCCAACTTCTGTGAATAGAGGGTGTCAGGTGGTCAGCACAATTAATCCTCCGGCAATTAATCTCAGTTTTCTAAACCGGGTCCGCTACATCTTCATTCAAGTAGCTCCTCACTTGTCCTCATGAGGCTGAGTTGACCCGTTCCAGCACAGGCCAACATCTTGTTACATTGAATTTTAAATATATGTAAAACTCATGACAGGAATGAATCAAGCAATGGCCGCGGTTTGGACATGCCTGCTACAGACGACATTGTGTGTACAAATAACTTGTTCACTTTCAAATGGCCCTTGTAATTCCAAATTGAAGCCTTGGCACAGAGATGATTTGTTTGTTGTTGCCACAGAGAAACGGAAGGAGCCACCGGGAAGTGCGGAAACCAAGCCGAGCAGTAGCGAGTTGGGGAACAGTCAGTCCAGCACGGGTGGCAATACGACCGCCCCTGCAAACTCCACGTCAGGACAGAAAGGTTCAAAACGTTCTCGGAGATAGTAAGTTGCTTGCTTAAGAAGTTCCACTTTTTTAAATTTTGTATTTTTACCATATTATTTCTTTGAACACTAGGGGTGTGCCAAGTCAATTTTTATTTTATTTTAAGTAAACTTGAATCTAATATATGAAAGATTCTTGAAGCCAAATAATAAGTTTGGATATTTTTTGTTAATTTTATGCTTGAAAAATTATTATATTGTGGTTATTTATGTACTAAAATTACTTTAAAATGATTTATCGCACAATATTTTGTTCCAATATGGTAAATAAAGTTATTATACATTTTTCAATTAATTCATTTTATCATATAAATATTAATTTTTAATGTACATAACAGCGAGGAATGGCAATAATTTTCCATAAATTGAGTATTTTAGCTATGAGTATTTTTATTGGTGAATTTTTCTAACTGTTGAAGCCCAAATTTTTTTTGAAACAAAGTCGAATCTGATATTTGTTTCTAAGCTTCGCACACCCTTAATGAACACTTTTAACTTTCCAAAAACAACTACGTTGATATTATAAATGAATGCTAACTATAGAACACTGTAGGGTGAAACCTCGCTCAGCCATGCTTGTAATTTGGTCACGTTGACCTGGGTGGAGGTAGCGTAGATTGGCCACCCACATATATAAACAAGGTGACACAAGGTGGACACCAGGTTGCGGTGTTTTGGTTGTGCGACAACAGAGTAGCAAGTATGGCCATATACTTAATTTATCAAGAGATCAATTAAATGAAAAAATAACGATTTTGGGGGGAAAACTAAAAATATAGGCATATTATGCTTGGATTTATGTTTTTTAGTATTTTTTATTTTCAACTCTCTTGAAATTATTCCTGATCATGGTTTCATATGAAAATAAAAATGTAATAATCCAAGTAAAACTCATTGGAAAAGATAATTAATTATGTTTGTGACACATTGTTTTGTATGTGTTTCTCACCTGTATGTGCTTGTGTGTGTTTTTTCAAACTATTGTTCGAGCGCTGAGGAAGATAATGAGGATCCTGGTACTAAGGCGGTGCGGGAGAAAGAACGCCGACAAGCCAACAATGTGCGGGAGAGGTGAGTGAGCGGAGCGCGCAAAAACACGCCCGGAGTAATGGATCAAGCTGGGTCAATTGCACAGGGTTATTTCACTAAAGAATATTTTAAGAAAAACACTTTTTTTAAAATACTTGATTGAATATGTGGAATAAGTTACTACTCTTTGTACAGCTGGAAGTGTTTGCCGTATCGACTCGAAAATAGGCCATACTTTTTCTTCTTTTTTCAATTTTTCAATTGAAATTTGTTTTTAGGACTCCAACATTGTTTATTCATGGTTCAGAACCAATTATTAATTATAGTACAAACTCAACAACCATGCTCCAGACCAGTAATTTAACACTTAACTTAACGTATTAATGCTATATTGAATAGATTATAAGAAAGAAGGTTAACATTTAGTTACTATTTGTATTTTCTATTCTATTATATTTATCATAATTATTCAGATTCAAAATTTGAAGATAAATTGGAGCTTCATATTTGAAATTCGAATTCGTAAAATAGTGGATTCGACCCAACTCTAATTGTTTACGAAGTTAAAACTCAACAACAAACAAATGATTTCTCGACCGAGGATTTAAGACTTGAGTTTTAAAATTTGAGTTATTAACTATACAAAAATTACAACTAACAAGGTAAGGGAGAAGAACTATTCTATTTAGATAGGTACAATTTTTTTTATGGGGCTTTTTTTATATTTACACAACTGATCTTGTGATTGTCTTGTAAACAAATCAAGTTGATCTATTACCCAGTAAAGTAGTAAACAATAACCTGTATTTTTGACCCAGCTTGATCGAAGTTTACAAAACTGCGTGCAGCATGTTTGTGTCACTCTTGCACTCAAGTCACTGTGTCTGCTCCCATCTTACGATTCTAGGACACTTTCTCACCAAATTAAACACTGCACTGTTCCTAAACGAACCAAAAGTGGGAAATGAATTAATTCTAGAGGTATACCGATTCACTAAAACCGATTACCGATACCAATTACTGATTGTTTAAAATAATTGTTCATATACGATTATTTACACCAATTAGTCCCGATTTTCCATTATTTATTAATAACTATTGAAAAATATATTTAAGAGAATGATAACAGTTAATATAATTAATACAAAACGGTTTTATTTAAAAATCAACAGTTTAAGCTTTGATAATCTTAATTTTTGATTAATCTTTGCATAATTGGTGAAAGCTGGAATTAGATTGTTAGTTTTATCAACGATATGAATTTATACTTCTTTATCTGGTTATGTAATCTTTGCATGCCCCACAACCCAGATGAAGTGTGTATATGTTTGGTTTTTTTGTTGTTGCGATTTTAATCATTAAACTCCTACCTAGAAAATATTGCTTTAAATTTTACTTAAGAAACCCCTATTTAATTGGCATAATAATTGCCGTTTTATTTAGTTGCCGATGCACTAATAATCGGCCGATAACGATTCATCGGTATCCGCATTGGTACACACCTAATAAATTCTATGTTTATTTATTTTGTATAGTGCTTGGAAGAGTAAAATGCATCTTAAAATTTAATCAAAGAAACAAATAATGATAACCATTTTAATTTGAAAGCCTTTACACTCCTGAAACAATATTTAGTCCAATAAATTTATTGTATATTTTAATGTCACTCTAAGTTTTAGTATTACAAAAATTTTCTTTTAGTTGAAATATTTTACAAAATTCTATCTTAAATTTAAATTCACTGGAATGTAAATATTATCTATAATAAATTGCTAATGCATGAGTAATCTTGAGTTCTGCCATCATGACCATAACGCCACATCCGTAATTAAAAATAGATCTAACCTACCTTGATGATAATGATCATCTTTATTACTACCACTATTATTCCTCCTTTAGTTGTTTCCTATCTGCTCCTCCCACCTCTTTCTTGGTCTTCCTTACAGTCTTTTTCATCACCATCATTCTCTTTGGTAGTCTCTCCTTTATCCTCATTACATAACCATACCATCTCAGCCCTTCTTCCTCTACTATCTCATGTACTCCCTATACCCCCACTCTTTCCAGGATAACTTCATTCCTAATTTTGTTTCTCCTCGGGACAGCTCACATGTTCCTCACAAACCTCATTCCCATGACCTCCACTTTCCTAGTCTTTCTTACATTCACTGTCCATGTTTCTGCTGCATGTGTGATAATGGGTACAAAGTACGCCCTGTACAACATTTCCTTACACTTCCAGGGCACTTCTCTTCTCCATAGCAGGTCTCTTACACACCTACAGAACAACTCTCCCAAGCATCTCTATTTGCAAACTGTACTGCCCCTGAGAATTTTTCAAGAAGATCTTCCTTTAAAATTAACTTCCTATTCACTCAGGTCTTGGTAATGTTAAGCTGCACTCTTGAGGAATGTATAACATATTTTGCATGGCATAGTGTATTTTTCTAGTATATTTACATTACACTCTAATTCATCGCCTCATTACTCTACTTGATGTCTGAATATTAGAAGGTATTAGATGGGAGCAGACGAGTGGTCCTTGGTTCATCTCTTGATGCTTCTTAATTTTCAAGCGAACAACAAACAAAGGCAGAGACTTGTGACCCGTGTCCGGATCTGTTTTTTTGTGAGGATGTAAAGTCTTGAAATTAGGGGCACTGCACGATTTGAACTCTTTTTATCATGGAGAATTTATGTATGATACTGCTCTGGTCATGGAAATAATATTAGTTTGATTAGATTAACAGTTTTAAAAAAAATATTATGTACTTAAATATATGAAGTATAATGGTTAATTGGAATAGAGCACTAGGCTAAATCATGGTTTAAATTAAATTAAATTAATTTAAACCATATATGAAGTATGTAACAGGATTTTGGTGTGAGTATAATATGATAAAGTTGAAAAAGCATACAATAGAGAAATTATTTCAAATATATCACTGATAACTGATTCTTATTAATTTTACTAATACACTTAAATAAACTGGTTTCACTCTTATCAATTTGCTTAGAGAATATCTTTGTTAATACCATACAAATAATGTTTATGTGACACACACGAGTGTGGTGTGCAAGAGGACGAAGTTAACCAATAAAGTAACATCAATCAGTAATCATCAATTCGTCATCAAGTTTGAGCTTGATAGAAACTACTACACTAGGGGTTTAACAGGGTTAAAGTGTCTTGATTGTGAGTACAAGCATGGATTGATACCATTTTCCACTCATTCGTGTCAACGTGATGATGATAGTTTTATTAATCATCACATAAAATCTCTATTGAACCCGTGTGATCTGCGTCGCATGATTCGCGTTGTAGATGATAATTCGAGATATAATTGCATGTTTGTAATAGCCAGAGATATTTTATTCTATTTCAATCAGTTTGCTGGTGAAGGCTGTGACCGGAACCACAGTTACACTGATTAATGGTCCGAGTTTCTTAAAACTCTTATTGGAATGGTAGCTTTGGACAAACAAATATTGGAGATATTGACCCAACCTCTTTTTCCTCTTCAAGAGTTCTCTAGATGTTTAAAGAGCTTGTAATAATATCCTCATGGTCATTTGATGAGAATGGTAAAGGAGCGAATACCAAAGAGAAGGATTGAGATGAAGTATGTAGGAAAAAACCCACAAGGGAGACCAAGAAAGGGATGCAGTCATCGAAACAGGTTTAGGAAAGTTGATGATACGTATCTTTTATATAATCAGTACGATTCATGACAACATCTGTAGATCCTTTGCCGACAATAGGCAGGGTGGCCACAATCAGCGAAAATATGGAAAAGTCAGGGAATTCAGGAAATTGTGTAATTGACTTATTTAGCTGTCTAGTAAAGTTAAATGTCTTAGTTGCAGTTTCTTCAAACTTTTCTTTTTTTATCAAAATCTTACTCTTTCTTTTATTTCTAAGTGACTTTAAAATTGGGTATTTTGATTAACATATTTAAAGTCAAAGAGGCCCACGGAAGAAAGAAACACACAAGGTAGAAAGGCCATTTCGCTAATGAATGGTAAATTGTAGAACGAAAACATCAACAAGAAAATTATATACAGCATAGTAGTTAAAAGTATAATCACATACAGCTCTGAAGTTTGGCCTTTTAAAGAACTAAACTGTAAAAATCAGTGGGGCAAAGAAAGCAAGGGAGACTAAGAACGAGTTGGAGAGAAGGCATATACAACAAAATATGATAAAGAGGAATAGAGAAAGACCTATAGAATGATCTTAATGGATTGAGATTAAGTATCAGAAGATGACGACCATTATAAACCAAGCTATAAAAACATCAATTTGTGTTTTAACCAAGAAAACTTGGATTTTTGGATAAGGAAAAAGTTAGGGGATTTTGAGGCCTTCCTGATAAGAGGATGATATAGTATTTTTTCTATTTGGTCATTATATTGGCCTACACTCTACAAATTAACTTTGAACACACATGAAAAATTCGAGGCGTATCAAACCCTTGTTCAGTACAGAGGCGTTGTACTACACTAAATGTTACACTACAGACATGCAGTTTTTCTGGTAAGTGTGTCTATTTTCTTATCCTCACTTCTAAAATTAGATTTTTATTGGAGAGTTTTGGTAGTTTCTAATCGTATCCAATGTTATTTCCCGCCAGAGCGGTATGCTGTGACTTGAGTGATCGTGCTACTGTTAAGTTGGTGATATTCACCGTAGGAAGTCATTGCACCACCCGGGCGTCGATTCAAAGAAAATGTTTGCGTGCCTGCTCACTCATATCCCACTCGCTCCTCACACCTTGAATTAAAACAAAATCATGATTGATTGATTTATTTATTTGTCTCTGTCCTTACTTGAGGTACTGCGATTGCTGTCAAGTGTACTGTCACCTAAGCTCTGCTCTTACTATAACAATGATAAAATCAACCTTTATGTTTGTAAAAGCAGCACTGATGGTACCAATACGTTTTGTTGGCTTGACAGAGCTGATTGTTCTTGTTTGTAGTCACACTATAATTTCTTCAACAGGTTTACTTGTGGAGCAGTAAATGCTCAGGTAATCAATAAGTTATTGTGGTTAAGAACCTTTAAAATGTCATTAAAATCTCAAGTACTGTGTCCATTGAACTGAATTTGAGGAGATTGTTATCTCTGGTTTATGAGAAGGCTGGCTACCCCATACATTTTTATTCATCCATGTTTAGATCACACAATAAAGCCAGCCGGTATACTCGTCCACTAATCTACAATTCAATCTGAGAAATCATATTTGTGGCTTTCGATTTATTAATTTTTTATAGACCTATATTAATTGACTTACACACCCTCTCCCTCCAATATTTGCAATATATGAATTATCCAACTAAACAATATATAGACGGTGGTGTGGCTACAAACAATCCCTAGACCCTTGCCCCTCACTTTCTGTACCCCAAATTACCTTGCGAGCGCGGGGTTGTCAAAAAGCATACTGACGTGTGTTTTCTCCTACCGTTGTTCGAGTGCGGACGACGACGAAGATCCCGACATGAAGGTGGCCAGGGAGAAGGAGAGGAGACAAGCAAACAACGCGAGGGAAAGGTGAGCAGGCACGCCAACACGGGACTGCGACACAACCAGAAGCAGTTGTGTCTTAAAATTGTTCAACAAATATCGCTTTGTAAAAAATCTTGAAAGAAGAAAAAATAAATCAGATATTGAAACAGAATTTTTTATTTTGGTATTCACTTAAAGGTTCATTCATTTCACAAATATTTTTGATGTACTACTTTTGTTTATATATTATCTTTGCCCATTTCAAACACTGGCAACACACATTATAGCTATTTAATTCCAACAAAAGAAGCTATATCTTTTATTAACATGATAAAACAAATGCTGACACATCGAGAGCTAAGAAAATGTTTGATCTCAGAATGAACCTCTTTTTTCCAGACTACTGGAAGCTAAAATGTTGATAGTTGTCAAATTACCAATCATTGCATTTTGACAAACAATATTTGTAATTCCCATTGACGATTCAATATAAAGAAAGAGATCATGAGCTCGGGTTTATCTTGATTCCAGGATACGTATCCGGGATATCAACGAGGCGCTTAAGGAGCTCGGCCGGATGTGCATGACTCACCTCAAGACAGACAAGCCGCAGACCAAGCTTGGGATCCTCAACATGGCTGTTGAGGTCATCATGAACCTAGAGCAGCAAGTCCGAGGTAATATTATTATTATTATTATTATTATTATTATTATTATATATTTTTTACATACTTCTTTTTCTCTCCAAAATTTCGGCATATTTACAATAATCTATATGCAAACAGGACATGCTGGAGGACTTGATTTGAACAAAGCAACAGACCTCTCAAAAGACAGTACACCTAATAGAAAAATATAGAGAGAGCACTGTTGAACAGTTACTGAACTCAACTTTAGTTTTAATTTATCGAGTACTCGTATTATGTATGCAATTCTTTGTTGTATCCAGAGCGGAACCTGAACCCAAAGGCAGCGTGCTTGAAGCGAAGGGAAGAGGAAAAGGCGGAAGATGGTCCTAAACTGGGTCACCATTTAGGACATCCTGGCCCACACATGGCTCAGCCATCTTTCCCTGCCATGCCTGTAAGTACACCAGCAATCAATTTGATTGAACATATCTATTTATCTAGATCTATGATTTTCAACCTTTCTAAACTTGTAAAGGTACATCATCAGTCTCTTTGGGAGAGATTTTAAAATGACGAGTATCAAGATTATGTTAAAAGTTCAATATCTAAAATACTAATAGTTGTTTTTAAAAATAATGTTGATCATAGATTTAAAAGAGTTATTTTAAATCCCAATTATTTCTCACTTCTTTTTGAACTTCCCCCAAACTTCCACAGCACACCCATGTGCTGTGTCAGACCTGCTGTAGAACATATTCCAGTACCTTCTTTGTGGAGATCTTCTTTATGTTTCTTTTTACCCCCACACACAAACTGCACATTTAACAAATCATATCCAAACAAATAGAGGGAAAAATAAATTTCTGAGCCAAATCTGTTGAGTTCAACCTCAATTTTGAGTAGCTCGGCTTAAAGCTTGAAATTCTAATATTTGTAGACTGCTACTAAATTTACACAAAAATAATAAATTATGAGCTATTGCCAGTACACAATAAGCCCTTTATTTAGCGCCAACAGAGACCAACACAAAATAGTTAAACTGATTTGTAGTTTATTCTTTTACTGTTTAGTCACATTCAAAAACCAATGTCAACATAGATTCGTAAATTATCAAAGGGGTGAAAACATAAAATTTGTTTATTGCAAAGGTATCTTTAGTGTAATAAATATATTAAAAATGTGTTATGTTTTTGTTTGTTAAGTTGGCGAGCCCGGTGTTGTTCCAGGGCCCCCCCTTGCCTCACAACCCGTCGCAGCCGCAGTAGCAGAGGGTCACATTCCCGCTTCCTGGGTTCGGCCCCGGGTGAAGCCTCCAGTCGGGAACTAAACGGACTTCCTTCACTTGAAAGCCCTGCCGGCGGTCGCACACCATTTTCACTTTTATTTCGTGTAGGAAAACGTTCGAACAACAGTGAAACCTGTTACGGCCAGTACCTAAAAAGAAATGTCGGTGGGGATTTTCGGAATGAATGTGAAATAACTTGAAAGCACTGTGACAATTTCAAGAAAAGTGAGGTTTTTTTTAGTGAGGGTAAGAAATCCCTTCTTCAGTTCAAACTTGTATAGTATTTTTAATCGAAAAGAAAGTTTTCCCTGTAATGTTACCTACACACAATTTTACAGAACTTCTCGTATTGTTTGTGGATTGCCAATGTTGATTTTTCTTTCATAGGTAACAAAGAAACTCCCAGCCCTTTGCTCTTATAAACTACGAAAATAAAATGTATTATTTTTTTTCTGCACCATTGTATTATATAAATTACTCTTCGAGTAAATAATAATTTTTATGTTTTGACCATTTGTTTATAACGTACTACATTGTAACAACTGTTTAAAAGAGAATAATTGCATTGAGCTCAAACCATTTTGTTTATATCCATTTGACAATATAATTATTGTTTTTTTGTGAGCATATAATTGATTCTGAATTGTATTTTTAATTTTGTTAAATTTTAAATCTTCACAGTACTCTAATGCCCATCATTTGTGGTATTGTTTTAACGGTGAAGTATCTGAATCATAGTAATAGTCATCACAAGCCAGGAGATGGTTAAGGAAAGAGATAGAGCTACATGTTGAGATGGATGGCACAATCCGTGTTTTAGTGCAGCTGGGTACTTTGAACACCTGACATAACTGTCATGGAAGAGTCTTCTATCTGAGTGTGAAACTGCTGCTAATCACTGTAATAATCATACATACTCTTACGTTTAATCTCATCTCATCTTATCATCAAATATTATTATTGTTTATTTTTTATTTGTAGCTGACCAAGAATATATATACATATATATATATAGTGAGGGTAAGAAATCCCTTCTTCAGTTCAAACTTGTATAGTATTTTTAATCGAAAAGAAAGTTTTCCCTGTAATGTTACCTACACACAATTTTACAGAACTTCTCGTATTGTTTGTGGATTGCCAATGTTGATTTTTCTTTCATAGGTAACAAAGAAACTCCCAGCCCTTTGCTCTTATAAACTACGAAAATAAAATGTATTATTTTTTTTCTGCACCATTGTATTATATAAATTACTCTTCGAGTAAATAATAATTTTTATGTTTTGACCATTTGTTTATAACGTACTACATTGTAACAACTGTTTAAAAGAGAATAATTGCATTGAGCTCAAACCATTTTGTTTATATCCATTTGACAATATAATTATTGTTTTTTTGTGAGCATATAATTGATTCTGAATTGTATTTTTAATTTTGTTAAATTTTAAATCTTCACAGTACTCTAATGCCCATCATTTGTGGTATTGTTTTAACGGTGAAGTATCTGAATCATAGTAATAGTCATCACAAGCCAGGAGATGGTTAAGGAAAGAGATAGAGCTACATGTTGAGATGGATGGCACAATCCGTGTTTTAGTGCAGCTGGGTACTTTGAACACCTGACATAACTGTCATGGAAGAGTCTTCTATCTGAGTGTGAAACTGCTGCTAATCACTGTAATAATCATACATACTCTTACGTTTAATCTCATCTCATCTTATCATCAAATATTATTATTGTTTATTTTTTATTTGTAGCTGACCAAGAATATATATACATATATATATATATATATATATATGCCTGCTTTGAACAGATATTGTGTTGCTGTTGTAACGTTTTTTAATATAATTTTAATGAGATTATCTAGGTTTTGATCAAAGCTTAACGAAAGAAATGTGTTTAACATTTTAGTAGGATGAGGGTGCAGCATTTGCTTTAAGAAGTAATGGGTCGGTTCTGAAATGTTACTGGTTCTATCACTTCGATTTTTGTTTTTAATCATATTTAATCACATAAACTAATCTTTAAATCACTTGGTATCAACCAAAAAAATAAACGTTAACGTGACCTCAATTACTGACCATACATATATATATTTTTTAAATCATATATTGTGTGTGTATGTATAAAAGTTGTGCACACAACTGAATGCTTAAGGAAAACTTATTTTCATTCTGATGTTTTCCTTAAGTAGTTGTTTCAATAAATTCACATCCTTTCTGTTACATCCCCAGTATAATTTTATTTATATTAATCCATATATGTTTCCTATAATTTTTTAGCCATTTTCTTTTTATCAATTCGGTTTATTTGGTTTTCTGCATCAGAATAAACGTTGCTTTGCACATTAAACGTGAAGAGTACTCATAGAATTAACCCTACTACAGTACAAGGAATTAGCATGATTATTTCCAATTTTCTTTAAGAGGCAGCCCTTTTTGTCCAGTGGCATCAATATAAAAGTGAGAACTGTATTCCTCTTTTCAATGTAAAAGCCAAATTGTGTCTGGTCCTTCATATTTGTTCCTATCATGCTTTCTTATATTTTCTTCCATGTATGAAAAGTCATCCATATGCATTTATTTCATTGCAAGTATATAAAGATTCATCAAGATAATACGTTTTTGACTTGATTACAATTAAGAACCGAGAATCGACTTTGGAATTCAAATACCCGAACTGACCCAACCCTACTTGTAAATAATTGTTTATTTTAATTCCAGCTTTTCTTTATACAAGTTGTTCATTGATTATTTTGGAAAATGGCATTCATTTAATTTTTTGCACAGAACTAATTCTTACAACAAGGTCTTCAATTTTAGTTGATTTTTTTTTTAAGTGAGAAAAACTTTTTATTGGGAATATATTAATCAAACATAGTATTGGAAACCTTATTCTAAAATTATTTAAACATAGTTTGTGACCAATATATACCTATTGCCAAATATATGCAAAAAAATTTATAGTTCCTACACTTTAAGTTTTATCAACTAAAATTAAAAACTAGATTCTTACAAGTAGAAGTAGAAATCCAAGGATTTATTGCCGACATATTACTCTTGACATAATATTGCAATTGTGTGCACCTGTAATATAAGAGAATTAGTACAAACAAATCATTTCACGGTAGACAAATCTTGGCAGGTGAATTACAAATTTTCAGTTGTTTTTCGCCAAAATTTTAGATATTCTCGATTTATTTGACAAAATAAGTTGGTTTTTTTTCTATGTTCATTTACATTCGCTTATAGGAAAGCTGTGGGAAAAACATTTCTCTGTCATCAACTTGGGTGAAGCCCCTAACTTGGTGGTTTTAAGTCTGGTACAATATAATTTCACCTATACCAAATTTGTCAGCTCCAAAATTTTAGTTAAATATCAGCTGTGACCAAATGAATGTCAAAAATCAGCGCAATAATAATTTGAAATTTTTAAAATGGTTAATTCAAATGATTACAAAATTACAAATATACATTGGGTCTAAGTTGTGTTGTAAAATTTTAGATTTTACCAATCCTCTATTCTTTATTTAATGTTTTAATTAAATGTTGGACACATTTTTTTCGTGTTAATTTGTTCCATAACCTAGAAAATTGTGTTATACCAGCAACTAGAAAGAATTATGTATAGGTAGCTATCGGTAGCTAATTTGTGTCACGCAGTCTTTTTTGGCGAGTTGTACAAACAGTGTAAGTCATACATTCACTTATTTTCAACTGTGTTTATTATTTTTTTTAATTTAATGACAGGTATAGTTCCATTGTATTATTACCCCCTCCTCTCTCTCTTGACAAACTCTCTTATTATTACTAGCTTTATGTATTTTAATTTTATTCTAAGACTATTATTATTCTATTAATTTAATTGTATACGTTTCACATTTAATGTAATTTTAAAAATGACAGTCCTTTTTATGAGACAATTTTTTTTTTAGTTACACGCGTTTGTAGCTGTAATATGTTTTGTGTTTTATGTTTGTTTTATTTTGTAACAATATCATGACATGTCGTGTGACGAAATTTGTTATTATTCAAGATTATAAATATGGTTTGATTGAACACGGCTAGTGAAGCAGATGTATACATTCACTATAAAACATCATTTGTTTATGCTGTGTTTATCTTACTTAAATGTATCAGCTTTAAAAATATTTTTGTTTGACAAAAATGTGAATTTTTTTATTGTAATTTTTTTGGGGTAAAATACCACTTTCCAAAACAAATTAAATGGTACAATTGAATACAAAACTGCCATTTACATATTATATGGTAGCCATTATTCTAGACACTTTAGTTTGTCTTGAACACAAGGAGAAATTTTGACATAACTAAGCGTTAGTTTTATCGATTTGTTTTCTTCGCCATTTAACTGTGTTTTTAGTACATGCTTGTAAATATTTACAACTTATTTGTTCAAGAATATCTATGTTCCTGCCATAAACATGGATATTACTTTTATTAAGAGAAGATTTGCTGTAATTTACATCAAAACTGATATTGTTTAAATAGACAAAAAAGGTCAATCATGAGCCTTACTTTGAACATATTATTATTTTTTCACTTCTTAACAATCTTTTTACTGTCGATTGGTGAACTACTTTATGTAATAAATAATGTAATTTGTACAAATTCAATCATGAAAGCCATAAGCTATTCCGTTATTTAACAGTTTTTTTATGAGGGAAGGGCTTGGCATATTGTTAATGTCTTTTGCGAACCCATGACAACTCTAGGAGAACCTATTTTTAGGAAACTATTGCTTCTCTCTAAATGTGCTTGTCAATTATCAACCATGCAACTGACCCAAATGTAAGAAGACCTTTTTTTATCATTTGTATATTTTTAGTTCAAACGAACTTTTTTTTAATGCTTCATAGGTTATTACGAACGACCTAATGATAGAGGTGTGCAAAGCTTCAAAACTTCGACTTGCGAAAATATCAGCCTCGATCCAGCCTAGAAAAAAATTCTGGCTTTGACCGTTAGGAAGACTTCGCAAATAAAACTATTAACTTCTAAAATACCCTATTTATGGTCAGGTATTGACATTCTGAGCTGTTGTATACCTTAAAAATTAGTATTAATATGGAAAAAATTTGAAGTGATTGAATTGTAAATTGTGATAATTACTATATAATTATAAGAATAAAACAAAATATTACAAACAAATGTGCAAGAAAACATTTTCCAAATGAATTTAGTGCACAAAGTTAGATCAATAACCACAATATATTTTTTCAATCATTAAACAACAAAAAATATTTGAATTTTGATTTGGCCTGGAGAATATTTCATCCCTCGATTTGAGTTTGCTTCGAATTGAAAACGTGGACCTTACACACCCCTACCATATGATAAAAATGGTTTAAAAATGTTAGTACCAATTTCTATTCTTAATAAACATAATTTGAAAATTGTCTTCTCTTAATGCTAAAACAATCCCACTTTTGAACATTTTCCCAGTGACTGAACTTGAACTTAACAAATATATTTTGCTATAAAGTCATTACATAACATTGCTCATAGGTGTGAACTTTCCATTATTTTCCCTTAACATTTAGGTAACTATAACGTTGACTAATTAATGTCATATTTGATTAGCTTATAATTTTAATTACTTTTTTTTTAACATAATTGCTGTTTCCAGCCAGTGGCCTGGGTCACTTTTTTATTCAACCCATATGTTCTCCATTACTTGCTTGTTAGGCCTTGCATAGCTTCATATGCCTTATGATATAACTCAAGACTAAGACAGACACAACATCCAGTCCCCGGCCGTTAATTCGTCGCAGTGAAAGGGTAAACCTACATTTCACCAATGATAAAAGTTTTTCGCCATGCCTGAATTGAAGCCGGGGCTTTTAGTTCAGCATACAAACACGCTACCATCGACTTTGCTAAGCTGTCGGATCTTATAAATTTAATAGAATAATTAAATATTTACATTTTAAAGTTTGTTTGTTTCTGTGGTACTCCGTCCTATGTAGGATGTGTGTCGTCTGTTATAATTGTTGTGCCAAGAGCAAAAGTAGATCGAAAGAATCTTTCTTCTATAAGGCCTGGTATTACGAACCTTTTTAACAAACACAGGCTTTGTGTAATGTTGGTTCAACTGATCCATACATTTTTTAAATACTTTAATTTTACATACTTTAATTTTATTATATTTTATAATTTGCATAAGCTAAGTGTTATTAATTATAATTTACATTATTGCTATCCGATAACTTGGCTTAGTCGATAGCGTGTTTGTCTACTGAGTGGGCCCCGGGTTTGATTCTCTGCATAGACGAAACATTTATCATTGATGAAATGTGGGTTTACCCTTTCACAGTGATGAATTAACGGCCGGGGACTGGATGTTGTGTCTGTCCTTGTCTTAAGTTATATTATAAGGCACATGAAGCTATGACAGGTTTAGCCAGCAGGTAGTAGAAAATATATGGCTTGAATAAAAATCTGACCCAGTCCACAGGCTGAAGACTATAAAGAATGTAAAGTAAGGTAGTTTAACTGCTCAGTCTTCTTATACTCGGGTTACTGTATGATGTGCATGACTTAACAAAGTGCTAAAATGATCATATTTATTTGAATTGATACATATATTTTGTAACTTAACAAAGAAATTTCAATGATAGCAAAAATATATTTCTGCAAAAATTTAATATAATAATTTATTATTACTATGAATAACCCAAAACACTAATTTAAATTTAATCTTTTACTTAAACCATTGCTATGTTTGTGTGCAATAATTTCAACCTTTTTTTTTTAACATTACTAAAAAAAAGTTTTATACTACATGTACTATGACTTCTTTCAAATCAACTATGTTACAGCACTTGTCAAAATCATAAAACATATTTAGATGATGGAACTAACTATTTCTACTTTTCTAAGTAGGTTCATGAAATGATTTAGGTTTTAGCACTTTCTTACTGAGAGGTTTTCCTGAATAATTGCTCTTTTTTTTGTAAACATGTAAACTGGGCCCTTGAATAAAAAAAAATGGCATACAAATCATATGTTGAAGTCTAACCACATTTCCTCCTAAGCAAAGGTCTTAATGTTCAGCATAAACTGAAAATACCAGATTTAATTTTGATTTAATGATTTCACTTTGTTTTTATTTGCACTATTGATAGATTTTCCTGATTTTATTCCGTTGGTCTTTTTATTTATCGACAATTATGTAAGTTTTTAAATGTTTTTATTAAATTAATTTGTAACCAATATATAGCAGAAATAGTACTGCCATGAAACTTTGATCAAAAGATACAATCATTTTTTTAGATTAATAACATTCAATCGTTATAATTAATTCTTGAATTTTACAGATGTACTTTTTTTTAGTGTAGAGCACCTTTTTTATATGCTTTGTTTATCTTTTGAATCAGATATTCTGTTTAACGTTTTTAAGAACACAAATTTACCACTTTTTGCTGTAAACAAACGTCTAATCGTTTCTTACATGAAAGTGTTTGCCTAGCAACAAGGATATTTTAATTTGTGTTCGGAATTAAATTTCTTAACCTACCATAAAGTTTTTTTTTATTTTAGCAAAGCTTAGTTGTTGTTTTTTAAATAGGCCAATCATTTTCTAAAGACAAACAATGAGTGTGCCATATTGATAGTTTCATAATTACAATTATAAGTATTATGATCTTAGAAATATTTTAAACATATTTGGTTCAACTTAAAAAAAGATGGGTATTTGGTTTTGTTATTCTAAAACACTCCATTCTCTATCAGATATTGAATATCTGCAAAGAGATTAACTTTTTAAGAGCTATACAATCTATATAAAGCTAATAATTTATTATACTTTATTTTAGTAGAGATATTTTAGTTTCATAGATGTGTATACAGATTTAGTTTTCCTCAAATATCAAATCAACATGTGAAATGTTAATTTGCTCATGTGGTTGGTGCAATGTATCTATGTGTGAATGCCATGCAGCCATCCCTTTGTTTTCATACTTTGCATCGAATATAGTTTTTATTCAAAAACTTGAATTTTTTTTACTAATGATTTTTATTTCATGTTTTAAAGTTGTGTATTTCATTAAGACCTAAATAAAAAAAAGTGACCTTTTTTAACTGGCTGCTATAAGCAACACAATTACCTGTGTAATTCTGAAGTAGAAATTACTTAAGATTAAATATGCATACATTTTAAAAACAAGCTTTCGTGCTACAGGTAGTTTAATCATGGGGAAGGTAAATTACAGTAGAACCTCAACTCAAACTATTGGAACTGAAGCTTATGCCGATTAGCGAAAATTCGGATTAATCGGGAGAGTACAGAGTATCTTCACAATTTTTAAATTACAGTTTGTTTAAGTTTCAGATTACACATCATGTTAACTACAGCATGTAAATATTTACCATTTATTATCATCAGTTTCTTACAATTCTTTTACTTTGAGTTTGTTATCAATAAAATATATTTCATTTGATTTGTGTTCCTCCTCCCCCCCCCCC
>CABFWB010004185.1:0-12771 GCA_902151455.1 Timema bartmani
TTCAGATCCAGACCGTATGTACTGGAGGTGGTATTCTCTAAATATTTCCCGCACTCTGTTACCGCACAAAATGTAGGTGCATTTCCTTACCTTCTTAATTTCCACCCGATTAGTATTATAGCCAAGCAAAAAAAAAATGAAACTCTTAACTGAGTATCCAGACCTAAGCGTCACTCTAGCAATAGACAGGATCGCCGATGACGTTTATTTCGGTGTTTGAATACAGACAGGATGTATTAATATTGTTCTTTCCTCAATTGTTTCCCATTCTCCCTTCATACAAATTTGGCTACATTTCCTATGAATCCAATCTTACTCATTCTAACCCTTAGCCCTATAGCTTAACTATGCGGATAACGCATACGTGTAGTGGTACGCGAGGGACATCAAGGATAACCCGCTTCGGTGGCCGCACGGTCTAAGGCGCTACTCTCGCAATAGACTAGACTGCCAATGACGGGGAGATCGAGGTTCGAATCTCGGTCGGGCGCACTGAGGTAGGTTTTTATAAACTAGTTTTCCATCTCCTCTCTACTCAAATGCGAGTACACTTCCTTGAAATAAAACTTCCCTAATCCCTAAAACCATTAGCGTAATTTAGTACATAAACGTAAACCCGAAAGGGCAGTAAGACGCGGTGATAAAAAAAAAAAATACCTCGGTACCTCCCTAACCAGAAGATAATGAGTGCTCGTCCTGTTGCCCAGAATAAATACTAATCAACAATAATTGCACTTGTATTCATAAATGAAAATGACGCAGCTCGAGGTAAAACAGATGGACTCCATCTTTGGGCGTTTCCACTTGGTGATTAGGAGAATATAGAGTGGAACACACAGACACACAGACACACAACACACGTGCAGACAATCTTCATTACTTGAGTCTGACGTTCCATGCCCGACCAACACAACCAAATGCTGAGAAATATCTGTAGTGATTAGTTGTTGTGTGAAACTGCTTGAGTTGAGTGTGCGCTGGCGAGCATTTAGCCACGGGTGATTTACTGCTACCTGGGACCTCCTGACTCTAGTGTAGTGTGGACCTTGTCTAGCACCTGGGACCTGAATCTAGTGTAGTGTGAACCTTGTCTAACACCTGGGACCTCCTGATTCTAGTTTAGTGTGAACCTTGTCTAGCACCTAGGACCTGAATCTAGTGTAGTGTGAACCTTGTCTAACACCTGGGACCTCCTGATTCTAGTTTAGTGTGAACCTTGTCTAGCACCTAGGACCTGAATCTAGTGTAGTGTGGACCTTGTTTAGCATCTGGGACCTCCTGAATCTAGTGTAGTGTGAACCTTGTCTAGCACCTGGGACCTGAATCTAGTGTAGTGTGAACCTTGTCTAACACCTGGGACCTCCTGGTTCTGTTAAGCGTTTATGTTTCTACTTGAGAAATATTTTATTTATTTTGGCGAAGAAAATTGTTTGCTATAAATACTGGAAAACCACTTCCTCTCAATACCTACCGTTCCACCTTAAATAACGCGAGTATCTCTCAGCGCTCAGGTAGGTGGCCCCCTTAATGAGTACTGACACGATAAAAGGAAAATTATGTACCTGCTCATTCACCACTGGGCTCAGTAGATCCGTAATACGAGGCGACAAGAAGGGAAACAGCGCATTCTTCTCTCTGACTCTTCAGCGACTAAATTAAATTGGTTCTTCTTCTCCTTTCGTTTCTTTACTCTTCCTTGGTCCTCCTATTCTTTCTACTGTGGCAAAGTAAACCAACTGCCACAAAATGTGAGAACGGTCATAAGAAGGCGAGATATTAAAATCTGCCGACGCGCTTTTTGGTCGCGCTCTTGGTGTTGATTTTGTTTTTAGTTTGTACGCTCAAGAGTATGTTAGCCAACGGCTTTATTTCCCCACCGGTGGGCCTATTTGTACTTTTATTGACATGGTTTGTTGTTCACATCAAAGTTGGGAAACTTACTATACATACATTTATTTTGTCACCGCGTCTTACTGTCCGCATATGCACTAATTACGCTGTTTTAGGGTGAGGAAGGTTGAATTTAGAGTAAGTGTACCAGAATTTTCGTAGAGGGAGGGTGTAAAACAGTTCAATAGACCCAAATTCAATATATCTGACCAGGATTCCAACCCCGATCTCCCCCGTTCATCAACAGCCCAGTTTATTGAGAGAGTGACGCCTTAGAACCGAGTCGGGCAATCCTGTCACCAACCGCCACAGTTGGAGAATTTACCATCAAAGTGTGGCGAATCAGAGTTTTTACCCGCTTGGTTGGCGTAGTTAGCTAACGCGCTAGTTTAGTGTTGAGTTAGACTGCCGAGGACGGGGAGATCGAGGTTTGAATCTCGTTTGGGTGAATTGGGGTTGGTTTCCCCTAGATGATGTTTCACTCTCCCTACACGCAAATGCGGGCTCATTTCCTCTATATTCAACCTACCAAATTCCTAACCCATTAGCGTAATTAGTACTTAAGCGTATAACCCTAATGGGTTGTAAGACACGGCGCTAAAAATATATATTAGAGTTTGCCAGCTCTCATTGTAAAATAAATGTTTCCCTGATGGTGTGCGCTGGTGATAGTTTGACATTTCCTGCTTATCTTTGAGAGCATTCCACATGTGCATTGAGTTCAGATATTCAGCCAATTTTTCTGTAACTTGTCAGACAATAGAATTGTAAAATTTCGCATGAAATTGTCTTACATTTTAAATTTGAACGATTTCCATCATATAAGGCATATGTAACTGAGTAGTCACGGTGAACATGTGTTTGAATATACGTGTACAAACGATGTGTGTTTATTCTATATGTTCGTTTGATTAACTTAATTTCTCAATTTTTACACGGTGTGGGACGAATTTCATATCTCATTCGCCACACCTGTGAGTGTACTGAGACATACGTTGCTCACCTCTTCCTTATGCGGCGATCGAAACACGAGTTTTGGGATAACTCATACATAAAAGGTTGGATCGCACAGTTCAACTATCATTTTCATCACAACAACATACTTGAGACTTAGATACATTTACCGGTTCGTTTTATATCCACCAATTTTAATGAGGGAAAAATCTAAATATTATATAAAACAAATTCATCAGGAAAAATAGAAACGCCCACAATTTAAATGAGCGCAAATAACTAAAGGTAATTTTTAAAAAATCGAGTTTTCAGATTACCTTCTGTTGGCGTATTTGAATGAATATAGTACGCTTGAAGGTTCATATATTTCACCGACACACTGGAATGGTGGAGATTCCGGTTAGCTCAGTCGTAGAGCGGTCGGTACGTGAAGCCAGACTGCCGGAGTTCAAATACCTGGCCGGATATAAATTCTGTATTTTTACTCAGCCAGAAATAGATACAACAAACTACATCCAATAATCAATAACAATTTTTTTTTTCTCTGAAGAGAAATATGTATATTATTTAATTCCTAACAACTGTAAAATAAAATATTTCCTTCTAGCCTTTAAATTTTAAAATACGTGTGTTAAATATATTATATATTTTATTAACAAGCTCTCTATTTTTACTTCAGTAAAAAATCAATTAAATACATTACTTTATTTTATAGCAGACTCTCGACTCAATGATTTTATCTGTGATTTGGTGTTCTGAGAATATAGCGGCGCTTGCGCATAAATGGCGAAAGTAATTTTTTTTTAAATAGCGCCCACTCCTCGTCCGTTTGTTTGGGCGTTTCGTTAGGGCCTCTAGCGTCCTGCGGTAATTGAAATTCTAGGCCCCGACTCCGGAAAGTGGTGTCGGTTCAAAACTAGGGTATTTCCCTCTTCTCCCACAATGCATTAGTGCATCCATCCGGGACCGGCTTCCTGTGTGGGATGGTTGATTGGCTCGGAAACGGCGCATGCTCACGAGCCTTGTGAAGAGCATTTCGCAATATTTCTTAGCTGCAGGCAGGCACGAATCCAGGATTAATTTCGAGGGGTTGGAGGGTGTAAACAGTTTACAATATGGTGTAGTAATACAAAAGTCCACTCTTTATTTTTTTGCTTAATTAAAATCTAAATTTTATTTTAATAATATATTTTCTCTCTGTCTATTAACCTCTCGGCTAGCTCTCACACTCCTAGCGTTGCCTGTGAAGATATCTTCTATCTCTTTCTTCTTTGTGATGTGTTTAGGGCTGATCTAAACACTGGAAAGTTCCATTAGCTTGTTTACGACGTAGTTCTTTCTTTGTGTAGATAAGGGTGAAGAAAAAATGTAAGGCAAGGTTCTGTCACTTTGTTAGAAGATAGAAGGAACCCAGACGTATTTATACAATGCTCTAACACTTTTTATTTGGTCAAGTCTCTAATTAATACTGGTAGAGAGACAAATCAGGTTAAATGTATAACACATTGGTGCTTTTATAAGATATTGGTCTTCTCAAGGATTTTTTATTTTTATTTTATGTCTTAAGATGTTATTTGTAATGATCCTCACCTGGATATTTTTGAAAATTGGATGTCTCTAGAAACTATTTGGGGTGATCTTTACCTGGCACATTGATACAAGTCTTTCAGCTTTATATTCGAGAGTATCAAAAGGTGTTAAACACATCTAGATACTTTTTTTTAAAAGCTATCTAAAGTAGTCCTCCCTCCGATATTTTGAAATTTTCATGCTTCTAGAAGCTATTTGTTGTAATCCTTTGGGAATTTTGGATGCCTCTATAAGCCTTTTTAAATATTTTAATCTAGATTTCCTAAAATATATTTGAAGGGGCTTTAAATATATTGCTAAACTCAAAATGACTGTACCAATATTACCGAGTTTTTTTTTTATAAAACGCAATTTCCGATGCTTCTTTCAAATTTACATTTTTAAATTTATTTTTATATATAGGACTTTACTTCTAGTTAACAATACCAAACACATTTTTGTGCAGTAATTTTTACTAACTATATTATAAAGAAAAAACATGTCAAGAAATATTAAAAAGTGATTTTTGGCGCTAATAAGAAGGTTTTTAAACACTTTTCCACAAAGTTTCTTTCTACCGCTTGTCTTTAAACAGTTTTCTACAAAGTTTCTTTCTACCGCTTGTTTTTAAACAGTTATCTACAAAGTTTCTTTCTGCCGCTTGTCTTTAAACAGTTTTCCACAAAGTTTCTTTCTACCGCTTGTCTTTAAACAGTTTTCTACAAAGTTTCTTTCTACCGCTTGTTTTTAAAGTTATCTACAAAGTTTCTTTCTACCGCTTGTTTTTAAACAGTTATCTACAAAGTTTCTTTCTACCGCTTGTTTTTAAACAGTTATCTACAAAGTTTCTTTCTGCCGCTTGTCTTTAAACAGTTTTCCACAAAGTTTCTTTCTACCGCTTGTCTTTAAACAGTTTTCTACAAAGTTTCTTTCTACCGCTTGTTTTTAAAGTTTTCTACAAAGTTTCTTTCTACCGCTTGTTTTTAAACAGTTATCTACAAAGTTTCTTTCTGCCGCTTGTCTTTGAACAGTTTTCCACAAAGTTTCTTTCTGCCGCTTGTCTTTAAACAGTTTTACACAAAGTTTCTTTCTACCGCTTGTTTTTAAACAGTTATCTACAAAGTTTCTTTCTGCCGCTTGTCTTTGAACAGTTTTCCACAAAGTTTATTTCTGCCGCTTGTCTTTAAACAGTTTTCCACAAAGTTTCTTTCTGCCACTTGTCTTTAAACAGTTTACCACAAAGTTTCTTTCTGCCACTTGTCTTTAAACAGTTTTCCAAAAAGTTTCTTAATACCGCTTGCTTTTAAACAGTTTTTTTACAAAGTAACTTCAAACCTGGGGTATCAAACTTATTTGATCATAAGAGCCACATTAAATTTAGAAAATTCTGAGGTGGCTAAACTATAGAAAAATATAATACTGCCCTATTCTTAATTATGAATATTCAATTTCAAAATATTTACCATCACAAAATATAAATTAAGATTAAATCAAGCTTTAAGACTTAAACTCTATTTTCCCCCATAAATATGCAACCCTTTATTTGCAGCAACGATGAGAATTAACTGTCTTTAATTCTTGTGCTGAAGTCTCGTTTATATTTGATGACAAATACGTGTCCATCAGAGAAAACAACTGTCCGCAGGTTTATGTGCTGCCAAACATTGCACATATTTGGTGCAGAGATATATATTTTTTGTTGTAATTTATCCATGTCGAAGAAAGAATGAAAATTTAGTACACGAACCCCATATGTCAGATTCCCCTAGTTATTTTTAAAAAAATCCCAAATATTATATTATCGAATGTTGTGTTTCTTCAACTTTTATGAAAGGAATAATAGTGTCACATTGCATTCTGGTTCATGATAAGATACGTGGAATGTAAAAAATCTTGTCATCATCCTTATCAACTGTTTCCAGATTGTGGTTGAGTCATTTTAGTCAAATGCCTCCATCTTCCCCTTTTCTTTCCCAATTTATTCCTCCCCTACTTTCGTCTACTATTCACCTTTCACTCGCTCTCTTATTGCTATCTGCTACTTCCACTATTTATTGGTCAATTTACTACATACCTAGTTAATCACCATCAAAATTCTTGGTATCCTTTCCTTTTACATGCCCATACCATCTCAGTCTTGCTTCCTATACTATCTTATGTACTCCAACATCTTCATTACATGCCCATACCATCTCAGCCTTGCTTCCTCTACTATCTTATGTACTCCAACATCTTCATTACATGCCCATACCATCTCACCCTTGCTTCCTCTACTATCTTATGTACTCCAACATCTTCATTACATGTCCATACCATCTCAGTCTTGCTTCCTATACTATCTTATGTACTCCAACATCTTCATTACATGTCCATACCATCTCAGTCTTGCTTCCTCTACTATCTTATGTACTCCAACATCTTCATTACATGCCCATACCATCTCAGTCTTGCTTCCTCTACTATCTCATATACTCCAACATCCCCATTACATGCCCATACCATCTCACCCTTGCTTCCTCTACTATCTCATGTACTCCATCCTCATCACATGCCCATACCATCTCACCCTTGCTTCCTCTACTATCTCATATACTCCAACATCCTCATTACATGCCCATACCATCTCACCCTTGCTTCCTCTACTATCTCATGTACTCCAACATCCTCACTACATGCCCAAACCATCTCACCCTTACTTCCTCTACTATCTCATTTACTCCCTGTACCCCAACTCTTGACCGGACAGCTTCATCCCTAATCCTGTTTCTTCTTGTGACAGCTAGCTCGCTTCCACCAAAACCTTCATTCCCATCACGTATCATCAAGTGTGACGTACCTGATATAATTCATCCCAGGGAGATCCGAAAACCTGAAAACAAACCAAGAATTAAGCTTATTAGAAGCTACATAAGCTATGAAAACGGAACCCTCAGTATTTAGATACTTGGCTTGAAGTAGTTCAGGCTTAGAATAGTATTATATTAAAACATTCTCTATGTTACACTGACTTATACCTCTCTTGTCTGGAGACCCGTGACCCGAACTCTAGTATGGGCCAGTCAGCATCCAGCTTTCATCTAGCGATATTCAGGATAGCCAACTTTTGCAACCGTAGAAAATAAGGTTAATCGCACAGGATTTTGTCTACTCGATTGAGAGGTTAAGCGAATACAATTCACGGCAGTGGAATCCAATTTAGAATAATACGCCTTTGTCTGGACACTAGATCACGTGGGCTGCAAATTATGGCATTGAACCGTGAAAGTTTTAACCATAGATCTTTGTAAATCTTTACTTTTACGTCCAGTCAATTAGTACGTCTGGCACTTAGCAAATAAAGCCAAATAGCTGCACTTTTTGATAGGAATATGCTACTTTCTATAGTCATATATGATGTGAAAAGAGACCTTTTCAGATAGGGAGCCACTTGAGAATCCATCCAGGCCGCCATTTTAGTGTTCTTAATTCGATTGTATCTGAGCTCGTAGTACTCCGGTATAAAACACGAAACTCAAGTGGAGATTCAAAGTCAACATTTGCCAGCCGCAGGCGCCTTGAAGTCATTTTGAGAATGATTCACTTCAGTCTAATTTGCACAAATGAAGGTTAAGTGATTTATATGAGTATAATTTTATATCAGAATGAAAACAAATGTAAGAGAGAACACACACACACACACAGATTACAAGACGAACACTAGAATCGAGGTGAATATAATTTTTTTAAATTATGTTGAACCCTTAAGGTTTAGGGAAAAGTAAATATGGTTTGAAAAAATTGTTATTAATAAGAACTTTCGAACAAAAAAAAAATTAAAATCGAACCATTAGGAGCTGATTACAACCAATTTTGGTGTCCTGCACTAATTTTAATGTGGATCATTATCTGAAAAGGTCTCTTTTGACCTCATTTATGACCACAGAAAGTGGCATATTCTAATCAAAAAGTGCAGCTCTTTTTATGTACCAGACGTACTAAATAGGAAGTAAGAATAGAAAGTGGTAGTTACATTACTCATCTCTGACTTTCCTTTTGTTTAAAGACGACGGCTCATTTAATAACAAAACAATAATAGGTGTGGGTAGTAATTATATTTATTACTATTATAAGTTTTGTGAACAGTAGACATCGCTCCTAGGTGATTATTAAGATTTTGTAAGCCCCTGGACTACAGATTAAATTTTTTTTTTTAGAAGGCTAACAACAGTTAAAATTCAAACATTTGCTTTTCCTAAATTGTGTTATTCATATTATCTTGTATAGACTACAGCGCTTGGTGGTTGAATGTATCACTAACGTCAGGCCTGCTGGGGAACAGATATGTTAATATTTCAATATCAATATAACCAAAGTTATAAACCAATACATCTCCGTATCCTGGTACTCAATCATCCAACGATTTTACCGGGAAATGTTCATCTGTAAACGCACGCAATGTTTGCCAAGGGGGGTGGTAGCTGATTTTGATGAACCGCTGAGTCCATCTAGTCAACGATCAGAGGATCATCAGATGCGTCACAGGGGCTTGGATCAGGGCCTATATAATTAATTACTCTCGAGAGTATTTCAGTGCTGTTAATGATGTGTATTAATGCTCGCTCATTAAACTCTATAAGCGTGGATAGGAAGAGAAGAGACAGGTTCATCGTTACTGTGACAGATGAGAATGGGAGGTCTGCAAGATCATGTTCGCAGTGTCTGACTGTCGGGGCGCCGACAGGATGGTATTTATTTCATCAAATATGTTGGGAGGATGTGTGTGGATCGAGGGACGAAACAAATATATGAAGGTAGAGTGTGTGGTTCAAAAGGAAGGGGTAGGACATGTAAGAATTGGCTACATGTTGTAGACGAATGTTGAAAAAGAGAAACATTTAAGAGTTTTAAGAATAAAAGAGCATGTATGCCTCGTTATATGAATGTTGTTGAAGCGAAGGGAGTATGCAAGGATAGGAAAGTGTGAAGAAAGTATGTATGTATGTATGTATGTATGTATGTATGTATGTATGTATGTATGTATGTATGATATGTATGTATGTATATATATATCTATATATCTTTTAAGTTCACCCTTGTAGAAAACGTGACTTCGGGGCTGCACCTACCTACCTACGCCCGGCACCTGCGCGAGAAGAGATGATGGACCAAATGTTTCCAATAAAAGACTTTAAATCGACTTTGACACGATAGCTTCTAGTCAATGAAGAAACGATCCTTTAGTTTTACTTTAATTTTAGAGTAGTTGGGAGAAGAAGTGTAGAATTCAGATAAAGTGTGCCGTTATTTTCCTGAATAACGAGTGGTAATCACTCCAGAAAAATCTCATCAATGGGCAATTTGGACACAATGACTCGTGTTAAACTGCCTAAACTCGTCTGGCACTCTAACCCCGACCTTTTCAAAACCAGATAAGACGAGGCCCGTCCTTGTGGGGTGGAGAAGGGAAATAATTTTGTTTTGGGAATTCATATCTTGACTAGTAGCGGTTCGGCAACGGCTTTAGGTTAGTTTGTAAGTCGTCTGTTGATATAAGCCTGGGCTTGGAAATTAAACGTGAAATCACCCCCTTCCATACAAATACCAGAGTTTTCTACTAGCCCTGAGTGATTCAGCAACAAGTCGAACGTTAACATAGGAAAATAATGTCAAAGTCGGTGACCTCTGGGCTATGGGGTGGAAATATTGGAAGACTGAGAGTCACGTCCCCATGAAAAACGTGGGGGGAGGGGAGGAGTTGGGGAAACTCTCAACTGAATGTAAGGGGTAAGGGGAGGGTATCAACAATTCAAATCATCATTTCAGGGCCAAGTGAAACGTTTGCTCAGCTGCTACCATTCTTGGCTCTAGATTCTCTTTTCTCGGTTTCTCGGGTGGTTGTGGGAAGAGGGGGTTGTGGTGCGGGGGTTAGGAGGAGGCAAAGCCAAAGAGACAAACCACCTAAGGCGAATTGTTTGCTTAACTTTTTACATGGGCTGAATTTATTGAGATGAATTAGCTGTGCAATTTTTACATTTCAAGACATGTTTATTTGTTTTACACGTAATAGTTCTACTTAACCGGAGATAGTCGGATGAAAAGGATAGTAGTTTCATTATTAGTGTAAAGGAAGGATGGGTAAAGTCACAAAAGTAAATTTCAGGTATGTATTCTTTTTTAATGATGTTAATCACATGTTCTAGTATAGAAGGAGAAGAGCTTCAAACTAAGATTAATGAACAGGATGAAAATAGTAGAGAGCATGAATGGAAATCATCGTCGAGAGGTCGAAGGTAAGGGGATATCCCAGAGGAAAGAACCACTGAACATTGATGTGGGAAATCATCAGCTGGTAAATGTGGAGCGTTTAAAATGTTTAGGAATTGTAATTGTGACATGCGTGCATTTCACACGGGAGGGGAGGGGGGAGGGATGGCTGAGGCTACTTTCAACAAGAATAGGATGCTACTGACTAGCAAACTGGACCTAAAGAGCAATAGCCAAGGCGGCTTTCAACAAGAATAAGATCCTACTGACAGGCAAACTGGATCTAAAGAGCAGTAGCCAAGGCGGCTTTCAACAAGAATAGGATCCTACTGACTAGCAAACTGGACCCGGAAAGTAATGGTTAAGGCTGCTTCTAGAAAGAAGAAGATACTAATGACTTACAAACTGGACTTGTAGCTGAGGAAGAAACTGGTGAAGTGTTACATATAGAGCATCGTTTTGATTGGAGCCTATACATGAACCCTAAGGGAAAAGGAGGAAAAAATCTGTAAAGCTTTGAAAAAATGTGATGCTGGAATAGAATAGAGAGTATAAATTGGATAGATTGGGCTACTAACTAGTAAGTTATAAAAGGAGTAAATTAAAATATAGATACTCTGCAGGTGACTTTACGAAGAAAGGCCAACTGGATAGTACGCATTATGAGAATAAATGTATATATAAGTGACGTCACTGAAGGCAAAGTGTAAGGTAGAGGGATGATCTCAAACAATGAAAAAAAAGATGGCGTTTCAGGATATAAAAAGGAAGCTTTGGACAGTACAGGTTGGAGGGTTCTATTTGGACAAAGCATTGGACCTTTCGGAAGAAATAATAATAATAATAATAATAATAATAATATGTTTGTAGCCACGTGGTCAAGGGTGTCAATCTTGCGATATAGTGGATAGCTGGTGACGTATGAGATTGAGTTTCGAATTCCGTTCAGGCGTAGCAAGGGATGGATTTTGACTTATCTTCTCATCCCTTCAGCTTAAGTTAAGTCGTTTTAATCGTACCACCACCACCACCACTACTACTACTACCACTACCACTACTACTACCACTACCACCACCACTACAACTACCACTACCACTACCACTACTACTACCACTACTACTACCACTACTACTACTACCACTACTACTACCACTACTAATACTGCTACTACCACTACTACTACCACTACTACTACCACTACTACCACTACTACTACCACTACTACTACCACTACTACTACCACTACTACTACTACTACCACTACTACTACCACTACTACTACCACTACTACTACCACTACTACTACTACTACCACTACTACTACCACTACTAATACTACTACTACTACCACTACTACTACCACTACTACCACTACTAATACTACCACTACCACTACCAATACTACTACTACCACTACCACTACTACTACCACTACTAATACTACTACTACCACTACCACTACAAATACTACTACTACCACTACTACTACTACTACCACTACTAATACTACTACTACTACCACTACTACTACCACTACCACTACTACTACCACTACTAATACTACTACTACTACCACTACTACTACATACTACCACTACTACTACTACCACTACTACTACTACCACTACTACTACCACTACTACTACGACTACTAATACTACTACTACCACTAATACTACTACTACCACTACTACCACTACTTCTACTACTACCACTACTAATACTACTACTACCACTACTACCACTACTACTACTACCACTACTAATAATACTACTACTACCACTACTACTACAACCACTACTACTACTACAACTACTACCACTACTACTACCACTACTACAACTACTACCACTACTACTACCACTACTAATACTACTACTACTACTACCACTACTACCACTACTATTACCACTACTACTACTACTACCACTACTACTACCACTACTACTACTACTACCACTACTACCACTACCACTACTACTACTACTACTACTACTACCACTACTACTACCACTACCACTACTAATACTACTACTACCACTACTACCACTACTACTACTACCACTACTACTACCACTACTACTACTACCACTACTACTACCACTACTACTAC
>CABFWB010004185.1:12898-25545 GCA_902151455.1 Timema bartmani
TACTACCACTACTACTACCACTACTACTATTACTACCACTACTACTACCACTACTACTATTACTACCACTACTACTACCACTACTACTACCACTACTAATACTACTACTACCACTACTACTATTACTACTACTACTACCACTACTACCACTACTACTACCACTACTACTACCACTACTACTACTACCACTACTACCACTACTACTACTACCACTACTACCACTACTACCACTACTACTACCACTACTACTACCACTACTACTACCACTATTACTACTACTACTACCACTACTACTACCACTACTACTATTACTACTACTATTACTACTACTACCACTACTACTACCACTACTACTACCACTACTACTATTACTACCACTACTACTACTACTACTACCACTACTACTACTACCACTACTACAACTACCACTACTACTACCACCACTACTACTACCACTACTACTATTACTACTACCACCACTACTACTACCACTACTACTACCACTACTACCACTACTAATACTACTACTACTACCACTACCACTACAATTACCACTACTACTACTACCACTACTACCACTACTACTACCACTACCACTACTAATACTACTACCACCACTACTACTACCACTACTACTACCACTACTACTACTACTACTACTACTACTACTACCACTACTACCACTACCACTACCACTACTACTACTACCACTACTACTACTACCACTACTACTACCACTACTACTACCACTACTACCACTACTACTACTACCACTACTACTACCACTACTACTACTACCACTACTACTACTACTACCACTACTACTACCACTACTACCACTACTACTACAACTACTACTACTACCACTACTACTATTACTACCACTACTACTACTACCACTACTAATACTACTACTACCACTACTACTACTACCACTACTACTACTACCACTACTATTACTACTACCACTACTACTACTACTATTACTACCACTACTACTACCACCACTACTACTACTACCACTACTACTACTACTACCACTACTACTACCACTACTACCACTACTAATACTAATACTACCACTACTACCACTACTACCACTACTACTATTACTACCACTACTACTACTACTAATGATAATATTTCTATTATTTCTGTGCTCCACGCTTCTCCCCTAGAGATGAAAACTGTCCGGAAATTGTCTTGTGGTGGAGGGGTTAAATTGTAGAGGTGATACTTAGAACATATTGTACTTCAAAATATAGTGGGTTAAGAGACCAGTAGGTTATAAGAAGGGGGGAGGGGTAGATAGAAAGCACGTAGGATAGGGGGGGGAGGCAAATTTCGGGCCAACTTTAAAATAATTCTAATTAACTTATTGATAACAAAAAAATTTTTTATTTAGCACCGCGTCTTACTACCCGTTCGGGTTATACGCTTGACAAAAATTTGAAGTATGATTTATAAACATAACGGGTCTACAAAGGCTCGCATTCATTTTTTCCTTATTGCTTCATTTTTTAGCACCGCGTCTTACTACCCGTTCGGTTTATACGCTTATGTACTAATTACGCTAATGTGTTAGGGATGGGAAAGGTTATTTTAGATTAATTGCACTCGCAGTAGCATAAGAGTGGGAAACCATTTACAAAAAAGACGCCCTCAATGCACACGATTGAGATCGAACTCCGATATTCCTTTCACCGGCAGTCTAGATTATTGCGAGTGTAGCGCGTTAGACCGTGCGGCCACCGAAGCAGGTGTTTCTTTACTACTACTACTATTATTACCACCACTAATTATTATTACTATCCATTTAATCCGTTGAAATTGTTTTACATAAATAATAGTTGAAAATTTTCCGGAAAAAAATAGGAAAAATGTTCAGTTTCACATATCTAGTCTCCCCTCCATCCGGGCTATCCGCAAATCTTTTTTTAGTGTAGGTACGTGGGAGATTGTGTTTAGAGCAAGAGATTTTCTTTTCTTGACTTTTGGCTCTAACTATTCTTGCAAACACTGTTCAATAACACGGATATAAAAACACGCCCATGCTTTTTAAATGGCAGCTATCTTCTCCACCAGTGGTTTTATATTGACTGCCCCAGGAATTTCTTAGAAAAATAAAAGGCACCCGTATTTGCACGAATGAGAATTGTGATGCTATTTAGGAGAGAGGAAAAAAAACTACTTTTAATTCTCATGACCTGGATTCGAAACCTGATCCACCCATGCCCTACAATGTATGTAAATCATATGGTGATTAAAAAAAACTTTGTTTCTAACGTCGTCGAAAAAAAAATCTCAGACGAATTTAGAATAAGGTGGTGCAGGTTCATTTATGTAACGGGACAAAGAAAACGTCGAATATAATTTATTGTTCGTCAAGTGGTTGGAACCAGGAGGTCTCTGGTAAACTCTCGTGGGCCGGGGAGAAGAGTACAAACAATAATAGCTTCAGGCACTCTCCTGTCGGACTCCCTCACTCCCTCCTTCCTCTTACCTTCCTTACTCGTGCATACTGAGAACACAAGAGACGGGAGGGGCAGACATAGGATAGACATGAGGGACGTCTCAAACAGGATATACACTAGAGAAGAAATTAGAGGACAAATATGAAGTACCTTCCTAGCAGGATATAGAATGGAGAGGAAATTAGAGGACAAATATGAAGTACCTTCCTAGCAGGATATAGAATGGAGAGGAAATTAGAGGACAAATATGAAGTACCTTCCTAGCAGGATATAGAATGGAGAGGAAATTAGAGGACAAATATGAAGTACCTTCCTAGCAGGATATAGAATGGAGAGGAAATTAGAGGACAAATATGAAGTACCTTCCTAGCAGGATATAGAATGGAGAGGAAATTAGAGGACAAATATGAAGTACCTTCCTAGCAGGATATAGAATGGAGAGGAAATTAGAGGACAAATATGAAGTACCTTCCTAGCAGGATATAGAATGGAGAGGAAATTAGAGGACAAATATGAAGTACCTTCCTAGCAGGATATAGAATGGAGAGGAAATTAGAGGACAAATATGAAGTACCTTCCTAGCAGGATATAGAATGGAGAGGAAATTAGAGGACAAATATGAAGTACCTTCCTAGCAGGATATAGAATGGAGAGGAAATTAGAGGACAAATATGAAGTACCTTCCTAGCAGGATATAGAATGGAGAGGAAATTAGAGGACAAATATGAAGTACCTTCCTAGCAGGATATAGAATGGAGAGGAAATTAGAGGACAAATATGAAGTACCTTCCTAGCAGGATATAGAATGGAGAGGAAATTAGAGGACNCTCCAGTACATGTCCTCCTTGAATACTCCCTATTATACTCAGCATCCCTCCAGTACATATCCTCCTTGAATACTCCCTATATTCCAGTCTATATTTTCCATGAAACTCCACTCCCCCTCAGTAACTTTATCCCAACCAAGTATTCTTACAACGACCATAAGTGTCCCGCCAACGCAAAGACGAAGCGCTCTACAAAGGAAGTCGTGTGTTTATTTAACTATGCTAACATTGCGCGAGGTAAATATACAGAAACAAACAATTGCGGGAAGAGGCGTCTTTCTTTACCTTCCCTAACGCGCATGTGCGGGACCACATATGTTATATGAAACAGTTGAGCTTCTCCCTCGCTAAACCTATGATGATAACACATTAAAATCCTCATTTTCAAGGTTTTTACGTACGTGCCTGGAAAACCGAAAGATCCGGGAAAATTTTATTTATTTGAGGTTTTTTTAGAAACGCGTTTTACTACCCGTTCGGGGTGTATGCTTTTATACCAATTACGCTCATGGTTTTTAGGGATTAAGGAGATTACATTTGCACTGGAGAATAGTGGAAAACCATTATGGAAAAACCACCCTAAGTACACCCGACTGAAATTTGAACCTTGATCTCCCCGTCATCGGCAGTCTAGTCTACTGCGAGAGTTGCGCGTTAGACCGTGCGGCCACCGAAGTGGGCTATTTTAGGTATTTAACGTGCACTGTTTGAACCGACTGATTATATCAGCACACGAGAATTTCTATGAACGAGAGCGAAAGGTCCTACCAATTTTACCGGTAAAGGTATTTTCACATACTTTCCTGGTTTCTTTTTACATCCCACAATCGACATGGGACAACCGGCTTTACTTCCCCTCCGTAGGAAGTTGTGCTACGAATTTGTATCGCTTAAGAAATACCCGTCGACCCCGACTAGGTTTTAACCCGCGAACATCGGGTCCTGCGGTGAGAACTTTAGTCCAAGACCACCGAGGTCGACGAGAAAGCTGAGAAAACAAAAGGATTTTTTTTATGTCTGTAAAAAACAAATAAAATGTAAGAAAATTTTCAAAAAAGTATTGGGATATTTGAGGCACTAAACAGTCACTCTTAAAAGAGCAGAACTGGAGTAGAAAAGAGTAGAGTTGGACCGAAGAAAAATTAAATGCACTATTTTGTTTGTAATGTTAAACATGAACCCGCCATAATGGCTTAGCGAGGGTTGCATACATACAAAGGAAGAAATACAATGATAATAGCATTTTATTGAATAGTCATAAAAGAATAGTACATAAGTATACATATAAATTGTTCATTATGTTTCCGTTGTCCTGTCTATTAAGTATAGTAGGGAATCAATGAATTTAAATTAGAGAATAATTAGATATTATATAACAGGCTACAAACATAATGGCCAATTTAATGAGTCCTCTAACTTGAGCTTTATGAGATAACGATCAATACCTTTGAATAACTACACTCTGTGATCAGCATCTAGTAGTTCAATAATTAACGAATAAATCATGACACCTTCTTGCCTACATTGAAATAACCAGTCAACGGGGGTCTTTCCGCAAGATATGAGAGTTAACCTAAGAAAATGCAAAACCACAGCCTGTGTGATATGCTTAGGCATGCGCATTAACTCATGCTGCTCATAGTCACTTGGATACATAAAAAGCCTAGGGACTGAAGCTTTTAACATATAAGTAATTTGATCCACTTTTATAAGGGAACATATACAGCGTGAACTTCAAGGCCACAATAAGGAGGTGCTAACCATGTCCCGCTAGTTTGGGGATAATAAGCCCCAATTAGGGCAGCTACAGCCATGGTTGACCATAACAGCGGACACGATCAGATCTTAACATAAAGGTATACTAATGAGGTCTACCATTAACAAGCACTAGGCTTAAGGAAGCCGTCTAAAGGACAACAAATACAAACTAGCTCGTGAGGTGCAAAGGCCTCGCATGGATTTGTCATGCCATATAGAATCAAAAGGAGATGACCTAACAAAATAGAACAAAGGAGACCATTAAGAGGTCCTATAGACCCAATTAGGTCATTAAATACAAATAGCAACTCCCGATTACTGTGTGCTGACGTTCCCCCCGCAATCATACAGAGAGAGAGAGTAGCCACATTATAAATCAAACGCTAATGAGCGGGATAGTCTTAATAACAGCAGTTAATACACCTTAATGCACCCAAACAATTCTCAAAAGAGCGAATAAGCCGCATATTATGGAGTGTTATACAAGTAAAATATGTTTCCATGGCACGGTACAATCTCACGAAACTAACTAGCCCTAGCTGAATCATGTAGCATCAGCAGGCAAACCAATTAAACTAAGCCCACAATAAATAAACACCTACAACATAAGCGATTGGCTCAGTGGGAACCAAACGCGCCACAAACTGCAAATATGCAGGCCTGACAATAATCCTAACCATAGCTGACCACAATATACATTCTATTATATATATGATACAACGCCAGGCGTACACCAATACAAACCAAACATAGACTAAGGCTTGACAAAAAGATAATAAAACAGTCAGCACATTCGCTGACTAGAACTTGACAATCATTCCTACGTGGACTCCGTCTTTCTAGTCCCGGCGATACGATAGTGTGTGTACTTGAAATGCACCGACGGTTGAAGAATTGATGTTGATGATCTCGGTGTGGCGGGACGCTACCTCCGGCGAACCCGAGGGGTGACCCCGACTGACGCCATAGCGTCCTGGCCCGGCTCTGTTGGGTCGCTATAGTTTGGACGTAGAAAATAACAGTTAATCACCCGACTAGCAGTAAATTGTAAAACGTTCTGTGTTTAATTCTGCTCGTACAACATATTAAATAAACTCCCCGATTGAGACCAAACAAAAAAGGGGAAAACNGGTGATACGAAACATATGTAGTTTTAACATTACTTTTTTTTGTAGTGGTTAACCACCCAATTCGAATTAGACGAAGCTTACTAGCGATGATCTCAGAATATCCTCACAGTCCCATCTAGGTCAAGGGGAGTCCAAACTCCACCGTAGTTCATGACGCGTAGCAGATGTCTCGAAAAGTGACAAGCCACATAACTGTTTGAGCTAATGTCCATCAGCTCGGCACAAACAGTGCATTAATACAAATTGTAATCAAAATCGTTTGTGTCTATTTTGAAAAAAGCTTTCTTTTCTCTTTTTGCCTTCAGGTAAACTACCCTCAACATAAGGGTTATATATATCACTAAAAAAACTCCAGGGAACCGTATTAAAACTTTAGATACTAATTTATGAAACACATTTTAAAGTCTAGTATGGAGAGAAAATATATTAATTTAAGACTCAATGTATTATAGAAAAAATATAGACATTATAAAAGGTATAATAAAGAGTTGTATTAAACCCTTGATAAGCTTGGAAACTGTACATATATGACACATTATTAATTGATGATATATTAAAAATATCAATAGTCAAAACATTTATAATAAGTGCCCTGTAATAAAAAGACAAACATATTAAAATTAAGACATGTTGCATTTAATATTATCAGGCTCATGGACAAAATTGTGAAATAGATTATCTTACATATATTTTTATATTATTCACTTAATATTTTAATGAACTTAATTGATAATGATGTATAATTATATTTACTATACTTGATTGAAACATAAAATAAGGAAACCAATTTTTGAAAAGATTTTGCAAAATGAAAGTTAAGTTAATTATTAATTGTAAAAAAAGGGAGTTTACAAATTGAATGAACCGTAGAGGCGATTCCGATCCAACACCTTAGCTCAGTCGGTTAGCGTGTCTGTCTACTGAGTAAGGGTCCCGGGTTCGATACCTTGCATGGCTGAAAAATGTATCATTGGTGAAATGTGTGTTTACCCTTTCCCATTAATAAATTAACATCCGGGGGGCTGCATGCTGTGCCTGTCCTAGTCTTAAGTTAGATTATAAGGCATATGAAGCTACGACAGGCCTAGCAAGCCGGTAGTGGAAAAATATATGACCTAGAATTTAAAAAATGGACCCAGACCAAAGGATGGAAACAGTAATGGATGTAAAACAAAAGGTGTTTGTTGTTCCTCACCACATGTTCTTTTTATAATACATTGAATTTATATATTAAGTGCTAGTCTTGAGTCTTTAAAATAGTTTCTGCTCTAGTCCCAGTAACAGACGGACTGACGGTATTACGAAAACAACTTTTTCTAGTTCAGGGGGTTATGAATTGTTGATATTCGTCAAAATCTCTAACGATCACAATACTTCCTCTCTCTATGCATCGCAAGAAAGTAAATATATGGTACGGTGCACTGCACAGACTTTTCCCCGCTTTTATCTTAAAAACATTTACTAAAAACTCGTAAGATTTGTGAAACGAAATAATAGGCCTATATATTGTTGTAGAAACACTACACCAAATATCATAAATGAAATAATATACACTGTTACTTGCTCTATGGCATTAGAAACTAGGAACATTGTTACAAAAACATTGAGAAAAGGGAAATTCTTTGTCCACCAAAGAGCATAAGAATTAAATTCATTTTCAAAGGCCTGAATTAAAAAGTATATATATTTGATTATAGCTTTACAAAAATATATTTGAAATAAAAGATTTTTATATTTAATAATTTAATAATATATATAATAAAATAATATATATAATAAAATAATGTATATAATAATAATAATTTAAATTTATATAGAACTTTACAATGATAAGATATTTCGTATCTCAAATAGTTGCGGAGAAATGATGCAAATTGGAAAATGTATCCCATGTAAAGTACCCTCAAATTCAGTTTCATGAGAAATTGAGAACTGCCATCTTGTATATAAGGATATACAGTGTCTATATATCAAATTTAATCAAAATCGTTAGAGCCAATTTCGAGAAAATTAATTGTTTTTCTCTTTTTGCCCTTCAGTAAATTATCTTTAAATTTAGGGTTAGATATCTAATTCCAAAAATCCCTCGTGGGGACCTTATATAACCTCAGATATCAAGATTTAAACCAACCTGTAAAATAGTTTCGGCTCTACAGACAGACGGCATTGTGAAAACAACTTTTTTGGTTTCAGGGGGTCATGAAACGTCAAATTTTATTAAAATCTCGAGATAGATTTGTTATTTGACCATCACAATACTTCTCTCTCCGAGGAGTTGAGAGAGAGTAAAAGGTGAACCGAAGATCCAAGCATGCTGATTCGAACACGTGTTCTACCCCTCCCACCCGCCTCGGTGGCGTAGTTGGCTAACGCGCTAGTCGTGTTGAGCTCGACCGCTGAGGACGGGGAGATCGAGGTTCGAATCTCGCTCGGGTGAATTGAGGGGAGGGGGGGGGTTCCTAAATGGTTTTCCACTCTCCCTCCACGCAAGTGCGGGTTCACTTCATCTGAATTTAACCCTTCCAATTCCTAATCCATTAGAGTAATTAGTACTTAAGCGTATAACCCGAACGGGTAGTAAGACGCGGTGCTAAATAATAATAATAATACCACTCCCCCTCATGTAACAGTGGTTTTAGTAACGGCTGCATATTTTTCTCCATCAAGGTTGAAATAAACATTTTAAAAAATAAGGACATGACGTCATACTATTCAATACTATGAAAACTCGATCTTATTTCTATATATTACTCTTTGAAATGTCTGGAAAAATAGGAATTCACTCTTCAAAACCTTTGAAACAAAGATAATTTTGTATTAATGAAATAAAGTCAACCGCACCTACAGGTCACCAAGTAGGTAGCTTAGATATTGCCAATCATATGTTGGGCTTAGGTTAGATATTGACAAAACCTTTACCAGCAGACGAGTTTGTTGTTCACTGGAATGAACACAAAGCTATGTTCTATTACCCTATACGTATATAGATATGTAAACATAGTTTAAAAGTTGATATTTTTCCTCTAAGAAGTACAACAATCCACATGTATCTGTTGATCATTAAGAGCTAAATGTCCGGGAAACGAAAGGTAACTTTTATAGGAGCGTAGAATGGATCTTTGGGAATAGAATGATGCAATTTAATAGGAGGGTCACAACACATTGTATTGTCATTTGTATTCTACTACTCCCCTGTTTGTCCTTCTACTGACGGACAGCTACACCCAGGAACGCTATTATAAACCTTCTTGCTGGCTGGCGTTTAGTGATTTTTGATCGACTGTTCTAGCGCCTTAAGGATTCACTCTCGCTAGAGACTCGACTGCCGATGCCGGGGTGATCAGGGCTCAATTACCAGTCGGGTATACTTAGGGTGACTTTCAATCAATGGTTTTACACTCTAGCTTCACGAAAATTCGGGTATATTTCCTCTAAAGTTCAGCCTTCCTCATTCCTAACACATTATTACAAGTGCGTGCAACCCGAACGCGTAGTGAAATGCGGTGACAAAAAAAAAGTTTTTTTTAACCTCCGAGTCTTTATACCCATCTGCGTTCTACAGACTATTAACAACACTAATGGGCTTAGTAATAGTAAGGTACACTTTAGATGAAATGAACCCGCATTAGCTAGTAGGAAGAATGGAATACCATCCAGTAAAAATATGCCCTTCAGCAGATCCGGACGGGATTCTAACCCCCCTCCCCCCCCTGGTACTTTAAAATCATACCGCGTGAGCTAGACGCCTTGGTCCACGTGTCCACACTGTTGCCTGGTCCCGGGGTGATAAAATAAAGTAATGTGGATGGAATCTCTCCTCATTTCAGTAGAAATTATGAATTTGTTGTAATGTAACTCTCCGCTAATGGGGCGAAGTCTTGGAAGAAAGTCATTAGCACGCGATGGATGGGAGAAAATATAGGGTTGGGTGGAGGATGGAGGAGGGGGGGGGGCTTCGACGTTCCCTAAGAAAGTATCCATCCGTTTGTCTCGAAAAAACAAGGGGATAAAAACATTGACGAGCAAAAGTGATATACGTGACAGTATTATTTGTGTAGCTACAAGTGTAGAGGGAGTGATCATTCGGCTCGGTCGGCGAGAAAGTATCAATCGCTGTCAGGCCACACGGCTTAAGGTGCCCATACACGGTCATTCCCGGCGTGTCATTCTGAGCGGGCCAGGAATGGTCCACACACGTGTCACGCCGAGACCTGTTTACTGATGTGATTTGTCCTGTGAGGTAGTAAAAATGTCTAAGAAAAGTGCTGCTGTGGCTTTGGTTTTATTATTGGCAGATGATAAAGTAATGGAGAGAAAACGGCGGAACTTATGGTCAAAACGTTGATTACAACAAATACATACATTTTCAGACATCTCTCTTTTGCATGAACTTGAACTAAGCTATAAGGACGATTATAACAATTATTCGCGTATGAGCTCTGAGTGTTTTCAAAGACTTCTGTCACTAGTTGGTCCTTTAATATACAAACAGGACACAGTTATGAGAGATGCCATCCCAGTAGAGGAAAGACTGATAGCAACGCATAGGTTTCTCACAATCGGGAGATCCTTGGAAGACAGGTGCTGTATCGACTATCACCACGTGTTCTATGAATTTGTTGGCTAATTGCGCGTGCGTTCGTCAGTCCGGGATTGCAGCTGCCCATACACGGTCAGTTTTGGCGCGCCATCACTCCGAAAAAATCAAACCGGTTGGATTTTTCATTCCTGGAGTGAAGTGGCGTGTCAATCCATCATGTTTGGCGTGAATCATCCCACGGGCAGTTTTGTAATGAAACGGGGGAATGACACTCCTGGCATCATGTTGGGAATGACCGTGTATGGGCGCCTTAAAGAATACAAGGGTCTGTGTCGTTTTCTGAAACTGCTTCTATATTGTGTCTAAGCTTATACTCCCTTTCTCCCTTCGCCTACAACCCATCCAAACTTCTTATCTCAAGGTAAAGAGGAAAGCTCGCTGCTCGTTCTCAAATATCTTAACAATTAAATGTATTTGTTAGAGGAAGGCTAAATCTAGAGCCCTTTTTCATCAAGACTAGTCTTATAGCTCCGTGAATATGATTAAAAAGTTGTTGAAAGGGAGCTAATGCCACATTTAAACCCATTTTGTCTCTATTAACAAAACTCAAACAATAGGGTCGTTAACGAAAAAAGCCCCGTTGGAATCTTTCAAATCTATCTCGGCCCGAAACAAATTTTTAATAACACATTGTAGAGTTAAATATTGCCTTAGAGCTGAACGTCTGAGCGTCTGCCTTAAGTTGTGATGGAAAAGGACGGGAGAAAAGGTCCGTTTTTTTGGTAGTTTTTATAAAAACATTTCTCCGTCAGAAACATAGAATTTAATTTAATTAATATGGCAATTTCTACTGATCTTTATTCTGTGTCATGAAAATATTGGCATTTAATATTAAACATTTTAACTAAAGAGGAAAGGCTATCATAAAACTCCTGGACAGCTTTGACAGATATTCAAGAACACTATCAAAGTATAATATCTGGTCTACAGCAGGCCTGACGTTAATGACGCATTCAACCACCAAACGCTGTAGTCGATAGTACATATAATAATATTTTTTTACGTCCATTACTGTTTCCAGCCCGTGGACTGGGTCAGTTTTTTTTAATTCAAGCCAAATATTTTCCACTACTGACTTGCTAGGCCTATCGTAGCAACATAATATGCCTTATAATCTAACTTAAGATAAGGACAAGCACAACATCCAGTCCCCAGTCGTTAATTCATGACCGTGGAAGGCTAAACCCACGTTTCATCAATGACAATTTTTTCGGCCATGCTGGGAAACGAACCCGGAACCCTTAGCTCAGTAGACATACACGCTACGGACTGAGCTAAGACGGTGGATTAATAATAATAATATAATAACAACAATGCGCATTTGGACTACATCGTTCGTAGCCCAGTGTTGGAAAGATGGTCCAATACTAATGTACCATTGCCCAGGGGACGCCCGAATGTACTAATCGTACATCCTTTCTGTGGAGGCTCTTTCATTGTCCCGATGAGATGAGGTTGAGTATGAGAGTTTGATACCAGTGGAAACATTATCTTTAACGTGTTATGGTACGGCACATAAATGTGGCGCCACACACCCCTGGACATCGTGGCCCAAGGCAGTTTCTAGGCCAGTACCTAAAAGCTCCAACCCCCTCTCCCCTGAAGGGTGGGATGATCCGGATCAAGCCGGATACCCAGGGAGGCGAGAATTAACTTCTCCTCCCCTTCCAGTCACTCACTGATTGGACCAGCACAGGGGTACCACGTGCCTCCCACCTATCCAGGGTGGTAACCGGAGCTATTCACTTCCAGTCACTCACTGGTTAGACCAGCACAGGGGTACCACGTGCCTCCCACCTATCCAGGGTGGTAACCGGAGCTATTCACTTCCAGTCACTCACTGGTTAGACCAGCACAG
>CABFWB010004185.1:26079-40693 GCA_902151455.1 Timema bartmani
CCCATTGCGCGTGGGAAAGTAATCCCCCCTACTCGTGCGTACGAGTGGAGGCACCCATGCACTACTAACTGTCCAGACTAGCACCGGAGCTCTAAAACGGCTCACCGCATGAAAGGCGAGGCACGGGCCCGCAGGGCCAGAACCCCAAGAGCCCGGGAACCGGAGGCCCAGAACTCCACCCCGCTGCCAACGCCATCACTCGTCGGCGATTAAATTCACTGCCCCAAAGAGTCCAACCCAATTTTGGGACGCCGTCTCGAGCAATCTCGTGACGTGTGCTTTTGGTCCAGCCTAGTGTACTACCTATAACTACAGTGGTCTAACGGAGGCATACCAGTGCACAGGGCCACCCCGAGCACCTGTAGCTGACCGATGCAACCATCGGTCTCTCAGGCACGATAGACAGTGGGAACACTTAAACCTAGCTTGAGCCTAATAAACCAAACCTTAGTAACCGTTGGAGTAATTCCCTTTTTCGGGAAAAACACCAAAGGTACCAGTTGAGAATCGAACCCCAAATCCCTAGGCTCGTAGCCAGGTACACTGACCACTACACCGCGGGGCCGGTTGATATATTATTAATATAATAACTGGTCAACAGCAGACCCGACGTTAGTAACACATTCATCCACCAAGCGCTGTAGTATATACGTGAGTGTGAGAAGAAATCTCTAATCTCTGTTATTACTTTATTGTAACTCATTTGATAATGTTTCTGGTGTTAACGCCCTCGGGAGAAATTAAACTGAGGTGGAATCTTTAATACTTGGGATATCTCGAGCACTCGTTACATTTTAATAGGTGGAACATTTTCAGGGTAAGAGCAAAAGAACAGTTTCTTCAAAATATTCCCATTAGATGTTTCTAGCCAGCGCCGAGTCAACTCTGCCAACCCATCGTCGACGAAGATATGTTGCTACGTAGATTGATGATGGTTTTAGCAGAGAGGTATTCAACTCGCGGCCCGATGGCTCATGAAAATTATAACATTATTTCAAATGAAAAAATTACACATATAGATATGTATTTTACATAGGCTTCTGTGCTGGGGGTCCGGGGTTCAATCCTCGGTCCCGTAATAGATTTATCTGATTGCCAAACCCTTCCTTCACCTCTGACAAGACATGTATTAATCACAACTTGTAAATGTGTGACATGCCAAGCCTCCCCCATGGTTCAGATTCCACGTTAAATTGTAGGTCCTCCATTTCATCTCACAATCACCCTACCATTACTCATTAGCGTAAGTGCGTATAACCCGAACGGGTAGTAAGACGCGGTGCTAATAATAATAACATTTTACATAATCAACTAATAAAATACTATTTAAGTATTTTAAGCTATTTTATAAACAATTTTTGCTTTTTACGCGAAGTAAATTACTGCGTTTTAATACAAATGTACTTCTAACCAATAAATGACAACTCTAGTGTGGAAGACAAATCGTGCTACCTCCCGCTTGTGCCGATATTACGTCATCGGACGCCCAGTGTCCCCATAAACCTCCGTGAGAGCACCTGGCCGGCTCGCGGAGGGTTTTCTCCCGCGGGAAGAAGTAGTTCGCGTGGTTGGCAAGGGGATCTAACATGGTGTATAGAGTCAGTGTGATTTTATGGACTGAAGGGGGTGAACCGACTTTCCCCCTCCCCAGACTGGTGGTGCGGTCAAAAAGAAAGTTGTACAGTAATAAATGTAAAGGTGTTGAGTGACTGTGTGGACTGTGTGATATTGTGAAATAAAGTGATGCCTTACAAAATTGAGACTGTACACGCTATGGAACAACAGAGAACAAAAAACTTCACGAGAAATCCTAATCCCTGGTGGGAGTCTAAGACTGAGCTGATACTAATATTTTAATATTTGTTCCATCCTAATATTGTGGGTACAGTCTTGTGAGCTAACAAGAGACAGAAACTTTGGTCCTTGCACATAAAAAGGTTGGACACCCCTGGTGTGGCATGTAAATAGACGAGGCTCTGCAGGCTGCGGCGGGCTTTGAACAAAAAGGGATCAGTCCTCACTCGAGATTTACTGTCCTCATGGCTACGGGGCTAAAGTGATTCAAGTGTAAGTGACCCCGGTTCGAATCCTATTGGTGCTGACGAAGATATTATTTTACTATTTTTATACTGGTCCCACCTACTATTGTTCTACTAATTTTTTTTTTAGTACCGCGTCTTACTACCCGTTCTGGTATATGCACTAATCACGTTAATGTGTTAGGGATGAGGAAGGATGAATTTATAGGAATAGTACACGCATTCGCGTGGAGGGAGAGTGTAAAACTACTAAGGAAACCCAGCCTCAGTACACCCAACCAGGATTAGAACACGATCTCCCCATCATCGGCAGTCCAGTCTAACACGAGAGTGTTCTATCACTGAGGAAGGTGTATCGTATTAATAAATAGCCCACATCAATGGGCACAGGGACTAAGGCGTCACTCTCCCAGTAAAATGGCGGGGAGATCCGGGTTCGAATACCATTCAGATATTCCTAATATATTCTTCCCATACATTGTTTCCCCACTCTTCCTACACGCAAATGCGGGTACATTTCCTCTAAATATAACTTCCCTAAAGACAATTTGATGTAGCTATTAAATGGATACGCCCATATCGTATAATTCGTGACGTCGAAGGTCGTGAAAATAGTCGGCTGTAGCTGACCACACAAACTGCACGGCTCAATACGACCATTTACATTGAATGTACCATAGATTACAATAATTCATGGTTATTATTATTATTTGCTTCTTTATAATATAATATATTTACTTATCATGGAATGTCTGTGTGTTTTAATTTTAATTAAAGGAAGTGTTAACTGACTTTTTTTGAGGAAAATATTCAAATCAAGCTGTAACCCCCCTTCCCCCCCCCCACCACCACCACCCACACCCTCACCTTTTAGCTAAGTACCTGGAGCTATGTCCTGTCCTTCCTTTCGCAGATAATAACGAGAGAAGCCAACAGCCTGGGCTTGCGGGCTCAGTCCGAGGGCGCGAGCCCCAGTACGGACGTCTTCAAACCAATCAAATAAACAAACAGACGTGACCCGTCTACCTACCAGCGTCGCGACGCCGCTCCGTCCCACGATTTCCCTCACAGACGCTCACGTACCCCGCTAGGCTCGTTATTATCTTCCTCCGTGATGGTGGTCACCATGACAACTGGACTGGGCGTTGTGCAGCCCCCCTCCCCCAACACCCGCAACATCCCACTCGCGACCCCGATATCACAAACTGCGATGAATTCTTAGAAAACATTTCCACGCTCTCATTTTTATTATAGCACTTAACACTTTGTATATTTTTTATTATTGCGCTAAAACACTTTGTATTATTTTTATTATTCCGCTAAAATACTTTGTTTTATTTATTATTCCGCTAATATGCTTTGTATTAGTTTTTTTAATACATTAAAACACTTTGTATGGGTTTTTATTCCGTTAAAACACTTTGTATTATTTTTTATTATTGTGCAAAAACACTGTATTATTTTTATTATTGTGCTAAAACATTGTCTTATTTTGTATTATTGCGCCAAAATACTTTGTATTATTTTTTATTATCGCGTTAAATACTTTATATTATTTTTCACAATTTCTTGGTTATCAGAAACTTTTTTACTTTTCATAGTCTTGTTATCCGCTTGAGGATTTACTCATTTTAATCACATTATTAGAGCAAGAGAAAGGAAGATAGAGTTTTAAAATAACGTATCCTCATTTGCGTGGGTGGAGAGGGGACACTATTTTTTATGAAAAAACACCCTCAGTACATCCGGCTGGGATTCGAACCCCGACTTCCCCTGTCGCTAGCAAAACAAACTAGATGAGCCAAACAGTCTGCGTGCACATTGGTGAAGGAAACGTAAGTGCTATGTGATATAATCTATGAGAAAGGGGTGAGTAGGTAAGTTTGGTAGACATGTAGTAGCATTAGTGTGGAAAGAGTATGAAGGAAGTCACACGTACAAACCCTTTAAGGCTCAGTGTACCTGTCCGGGGTTTAAACCTTGACCTCCCCTCAAACAATGGCCAAAAATATTACGAGTACTTTGGACATCGCAACCACTGACAAGTGACAGCTGACAATTAAAACATTCATAAAATCTATCTTTATCTTTTCATACGCCAAGCACCGTGCTGTCGCTCCTAGTAGATACAGTAGTGTCAACTATGTTAAATAATACGACCTTTTGTCAATGTGGTGCAACCAGAGGTCTGTTGATCTATATATTACCCGCTTCGGTGGCCGCATGGTCTAAGGCGTCACTCTCCCAATTGACTGTACTGCTGATGGCGGGGATATCAAGGTTCAAATTCCGTTTGGGTGTACTTAGAGGGGTTTTTCATTAATTGTTTCCACTCTCCTTCCATGCAAATGCGGATAGATTACCTCTAAATGTCTTCCTTCCCATTAGAGTCAAATTCTTATAACCTGAACAGGTAGTAAGACTTGGGGATGAAAAAATATTGTAAATGGCCATATTTAATAGATGCATAGGGATTTTCATCATATCTCTAAAACTAATTTTAGCTTACAAATGACTGCTTTCTGAAAATTCAAAAATTGGAGTAATTATTATTTTATTCAAAATATGTGAGTCAGGTTTTACATGTTAAAAAACACCGTTAACTGTATTTTTGGAAGAAGAAAAACTTAAGGGTATACAACTGATAGCAGATTTTTGAAAATCTTGCTCTAAACTATATGATAAAATATGTACGATTGAGTCGTAACGTCTATTTTATTAAAATTTAATTGCTTTTAGTTACTAACGTAAATTAAGTACATAGCTTTTTACTATTTAACCCATGTTAAGGAATGGTGAGTTTTAAGGAGGCGCCTAGAAAGAGGCTTAGAAACCACACCAGTGTCAGAGTCCAGCTGCACTACCAGTGGAGCCAACATTGGCGGTTTAAGACTGTTCTGGTAATGCACTAGAATCGCGACTCTCCGGCCTTCGACAATCCGGTACATATTCACTAGTAATTAATAAAACAAATCGATCGCAAACGCCTTAAAACTATTACATTGGAGAAAGCAAAGCAAAGCCGGTGCGCATAGAACGCTAATCTAAGATTTGCTCTGCTAACTGTTTGGAAAAATAGCGGACCATATATCTAAATGTGTCGGTTCAAACCGAAAATTAAGCTAAGATAAGCTATGCCTTGCTACGACGTGCTGTTTTTATCCGATTGCCGGCCGGGCAATTTTTTCATCTCCCATCTTGAGCCATCTTACGTTGCGCATGCGCATAACGCAGCTTAGGCTTCGTGTTGAACAGACGCAGTACTGATTTGGTAAAAATAACAAAAGGAGGGTTGAAGCTTTGTTTTCAGTTTATTTCACGTGTATTTAAGTAATATTTTATTTATGTTTTATATTTAATAAATGTGTTTATATTAAAATTGAAGCGTTAATTGAACAAGTCAAAGCTCCACCTTTTAAATTGTCTTCATCTTATAAAACAGCAGCATATTCTCTTCCTCAGTACTGTCATTTGAGTTAAAACAAGACATTATGGAGAACGCCATCATAACTAAACTTTACTGGAGCAGACCAGAAAGAAACAACAGTGAATTCGGAGGGGGGGNCAGGCCTCCACCGTAGTTCGGATCATACGTAAAACTGTAGGTCCTCCATTTCATCTCACAATCACCCTACCATTACACATTAGCGTAAGTGCGTATAAACCGAACGGATAGTAAGACGCGGTGCTAATAATAATAATAATAATAATAATAATAATAATAATAATAATCCTAACACAACACAGCTTAGCTTAGCGTTCTGTGTGTACCGGCCTTTTAACTGTTATGCATGCGTTTGGAGTATAATACAATACTAGTGCAGTCGTATACGCTTGATCGAGTTAAATAGCAGCACTGTTTTGATACGGTTGGAAACAGAAGCTGTGTCAAGGGAGATATAAATAGCAGCACTGTTTTGATATGTCTGGAAACAGAAGCTGTGTCAAGGAAGATGTAGATAGCAGCACTGTTTTGATATGGCTGGAAACAGAAGCTGTGTCAAGGAAGATGTAGATAGCAGCACTGTTTTGATATGGCTGGAAACAGTATCTGCGTCAAGGGAGATATAGATAGCAGCACTGTTCGATATGGCTGGAAACAGAATCTGTGTCAAGGGAGGTATAGCTACATGAAGCAACCCAACTGAACGTTATCTACACTAGGATTCATTATTATCTGGATTGTCCTCTATCCAGCCCGGAATGCCGCCACCTTAAGCTGGATGATTGTGACTGTAGTCTTCTTTAGTCTTAGCTCCACGTGGGGGAAAAAAGCCCTATCAATCAATACTCGTTAAACTTCTCTCAGTACTCATTAGTCGCCGGCATCGGGAAGGTAACGTAGGCTTTTATTTAATGACGTTATCGAACTGTTACCGTGTTTCTGTTGCCATGGAGATATTTTATGACGTCTAAACCTTAATTCATCCCATCCGTTTGTTGAACGGCGAGACAAAGGGTAGTGGGGATGAATTTATTTATATGGCTGAAGCTTGGTAGGATAAACATTTCTGCTAGGATCAACATTATATAAAACGACACAATCGCTTATATTTTCTCATATGAGGTGGGTAGCGAGAAAATGACACATAAGTAAAAGTGTGCTTTTGTGAACTTAAAGAAAGTAATAAATCAACAATCCATGGGAGGCACAGTTGACTAAAAACAGGTGTACCAACCTCACTTTTTAAAAATATATCTACGAAATTTTTATGGGAAGGCAACTGAAAAAAAGTGCGAATAAAATCTGCGATTCACCCGCTTCGGTAGCCGAGCTGTCAAAGGAGTCAAAATTGCAATAGACTGTACTGCCGATGACTGGGAATTCGGATTTCGACTGCTGGTCGAATATCTTGACGGTGTTTTTTCCAATGTCTGTCTGTTTGTCCTTGGCCACAGATCTGAAATAGTTTGATGGATTTTGTTCAAACTTGATATCTATATGTTATAAGGCAATACTTCGGAATTATTTTATTTTGACCCCATTTTGGCCATAACCCTCAAATTAAGAGTAGTTTAGATAAGGAGTGAGGATGACCTGGCGGTCTAGGGGTAAGGTGTTGGACCTCTGTGCTGGTAGTCCGGGGTTCACTCCTCGGTCCCTGCACAGATTTATCTGATTGCCAAATCCTTCCTTCACCTCTGACAAGACGTGGATTAATCACAACTTGTGAATGTGTAGAATGCCAGGCCTCCAACGTGGTTCGGATCCCACGTTAAACTGTAGGTCCTCCATTTCATCTCACAAACACCCTACCATTACACATTAGCGTAAGTGCGTATAACCCAAATGGGTAGTAAGATGCGCTGCTAATAATAACAATAACTAAGGAGTGATTTCTATTTAATCACACATTTTTTCGAAAAATTGGATCTCTAAAGAGTGTTTGACATCCCAAATGATACCGTATGGTTGGTTTTTTGGTAAAAAATTGTTAAACGGTAGTTTACCGAGAAGTTATTTTGAAAATTTGAAATATTTCTAAATTGGCTCCAATGATTTAGTTTAAAATGTATAACTGGGGAGTGCTTGAAATGATTAATAAAACTGTCTACTTGTTCTGAAAGGAAAATTTGCCTAAGAGTAATTTACTGATGACTAATTTTCTTTTTTAATTGAACATTTTAAAAATATCTCCAGCTATTTGGTTTAAAATGGGTACTTGTTATGTTTTTACATTATAAATAGTTATATGTAAGGATCTCAACTAATTAATGTATAATATTGCTCCAAAATTATTCCATTTCTACTATGGGAGTTTACTTAAAACAAATTATATAAAATTTTCAGAAATTAGCCTTGAAGCTCGATTTCAAAATTGGTAACTGGAAATAGTTTTTTTTATGGTATATAAGAATAGGTTTTTAGATTTACAAATTTAACAAAAATCTATGGTTGTTTACAAATAACTCATTTTTGGAAATTCGAAATTTGTTTTAAATATTTGAACAATTTGGATCTAAATTTATATATAAAGGGTGTTTATTGTGATTAACAAGAGTATGTGTTTGTTTTTATGAGTAAAACTGACTAAAGGGTAGTTTAATTAAAACCTGTTTTTGAACATTTTCTTCGAAACCGTTGCATCGTCCTAATTATTTGTTTTCGCATTAACTCCAAGTATTCCTGTGATACCACGTTAAACTGTAGGTCCTCCATTTCATCTCACAAACACCCTACCATTACACATTAGCGTAAGTGCGTATAACCCAAATGGGTAGTAAGATGCGCTGCTAATAATAACAATAACTAAGGAGTGATTTCTATTTAATCACACATTTTTTCGAAAAATTGGATCTCTAAAGAGTGTTTGACATCCCAAATGATACCGTATGGTTGGTTTTTTGGTAAAAAATTGTTAAACGGTAGTTTACCGAGAAGTTATTTTGAAAATTTGAAATATTTCTAAATTGGCTCCAATGATTTAGTTTAAAATGTATAACTGGGGAGTGCTTGAAATGATTAATAAAACTGTCTACTTGTTCTGAAAGGAAAATTTGCCTAAGAGTAATTTACTGATGACTAATTTTCTTTTTTAATTGAACATTTTAAAAATATCTCCAGCTATTTGGTTTAAAATGGGTACTTGTTATGTTTTTACATTATAAATAGTTATATGTAAGGATCTCAACTAATTAATGTATAATATTGCTCCAAAATTATTCCATTTCTACTATGGGAGTTTACTTAAAACAAATTATATAAAATTTTCAGAAATTAGCCTTGAAGCTCGATTTCAAAATTGGTAACTGGAAATAGTTTTTTTTATGGTATATAAGAATAGGTTTTTAGATTTACAAATTTAACAAAAATCTATGGTTGTTTACAAATAACTCATTTTTGGAAATTCGAAATTTGTTTTAAATATTTGAACAATTTGGATCTAAATTTATATATAAAGGGTGTTTATTGTGATTAACAAGAGTATGTGTTTGTTTTTATGAGTAAAACTGACTAAAGGGTAGTTTAATTAAAACCTGTTTTTGAACATTTTCTTCGAAACCGTTGCATCGTCCTAATTATTTGTTTTCGCATTAACTCCAAGTATTCCTGTGATACGTTGCATCGTCCCAATTATTTGTTTTCGCATTAACTCCAAGTATTCCTGTGATACCTTCTCCTACTGTTCACTCATCACATTGTCATTTTATTTGGACGACACGGAGATTAAATTGATAGTATAGTTTGTGAACAGGGAAAAAACCTGTTACGAACAAATATTGGGGTTTAATATGATTACCTTGTGTGAGCTTGTAAATAATTACCTTGTACAAAGGCGGAATGTGGGACGGGGGGAGGAGGTTCCCGTCAAATTGCCTTGACCGCCCATCTGCCAGGTACACTGTGCTCACTGTAGCTTCTCCGTCCACAGTTCCACACTAATGCGGGGGTTTCCCCTGCTAGACTCTAATCCCCCCGAGATAGAGTCACTTATAGCTCTTGTGCTCGATCCTACAACCAAACAAATTATTCAGTTCCAAAGGAGAGTGAACAGTACATTCCAACACCGCAAGGGATCAGCACTGGAGGAAACAAGATGGCCCTGGACTTAGGTGCTCCGCGTGTTACCACCCATCCATGCCGACCGAATATTTAATCTAATAAGGTACTGAGAAGGAAAGTATAAGTTAGGTTAAGTGTACCTGCATTCTTAAGGAAGGGGAGGGAGAAAACATTTAGGGGAAAACCACCCTCAACAAACCTGTCCGGGAATTTAACCCCGACCTATCCGTCACTGACAAACCGGAATAGACGATACTGACACCTTTGTTAGCGTGGCCCCCTCAGCCCCTTCCTCCGCAAACATATAAGAATTTGGGGGTTCTGCTTGCATCCAAATTTTAAAAAAAGAAATCTAAGCTATCTTTATAGTACCCAAGACAACAAGTCCCGAGATATAGGTTGCACTCCGTTTGCCCTGAAAGGTAACAAGCAGTCTTACCTTCACCGATTACACTATGGTCCTATCTTATAAGAAGATTATAAAAAAAATGGCATATGAAATTACATAAAAGCATTTTAAAAATTACCTATAAAATGACATAAAAATGATCAAATATTACTTTGAATTTACGAAAGAGCTAAAAATATGTACAAAAACTGGTATTATTAATGCACACGACTAAATCAAACACACACTTTACAAAAATGTAAACTAAAAATTATCTATGCAATGAAAAGACTTTAACTCTTGTATTTTCTTAGATACAATTTGGTTTACAAACACCTGATTCAGAAGTAATAGCTACCCCCTCTCCAGCCTATTTACAGTCTCACTAGGAATGTGTAATACCTGCTTTAGAAGTAATAGCCACCCCCTCCCAAAGCAACCCTCTCCAGCCTAGCTTCAATTTCACCATGGATGTATTGTTTACAACCAAAGAAGCAAAGAGGGTACAAAGCTCATGGTCAAAATTATCTTCTTTTTCAGAGAACTGTGTATTGAAAACATTTATGTCTGAGTATTTTTGCTTTTATAAAATATCGATAATATTTAAAAATATATTCATTCATTAAATGCCCAAATATGACTGAAACAGGATGAAAACCAAGAAAATATTACCTAAAAATACCACTCGACAAAAAATGAACAAAGAATGACCTAAAGAAAAATGTTTCCACAGCCAAGGAATCAACAGAATTTATGTGTACATGAGTATTGTCTGTGATGTTCAAAAAAGAGTAATTACAAAATGGCATGTCATCAAAATCTGGGCGATGGCTACTGTAGTGGAAATAAACAAGGTAATCTAGCTGGCTTACCGGTTTACCCAAGGTTACAAGCTTTTTTCTTAGATTAAAAACCCTTCTTTACCATTTACAGGTTAGTATAATTATTTCCCGGTCGTGACTCCCAAAGGGATCAAGTTCGCTAACCTACTAAACCACTCATAAACCGCTCTCTAGTTGCGAAACCATCTGCGACTATCTTCCTGAAGATCCTAATCCCACGTCCTGCTTATACATATGTGTATCTCGTGTGCTTATCTAATCAGTCGGTTCAGAATTTGAACGTTAAATAAATCAAATAAATAGATAACCAGCTGTTTGAAGTTTGTGTTGCAAAGCATCATGGGTCAACATACCGTGTGGTAATTGCTGTGACACTGGAGCAAACTCTGATCTTAATTTACGCTGAAAGTGTTTGTCAAGATAGTGTCGTGCTCTCAATATGTATTTATTTATTTGTGAGGAATCTCCGTGGCAAGTGTAGCCTGTGACACCAGACAGACAGACAGACAGACATTGTGAAAGGATCACGGTTGCTATCCCTAGAGATACACAAATTGTGCTACACACTGAGATAGTGTTCTATGACAACAGTATAACAAGCCCTTTTTACTTTACCGTGGATCCTCGGGTAGAGAAAATATAACGATCAACAAAATAAAAATAAAATCAAAGATTTTGATGTATATCAACTTTTCATGACCCAGTTAACATGAAAAAGATTTTTTAATATATCACCGCGTTTTACTACCCGTTCGGTTTATATGATTATGTACTAACTACGCTTATTGTTAGGGATTAGGAAGGCTATATTTATAGGATGTGTACACGCATTTGCATGGAGGTAAAGTGAAAAACCATCCTCAGAACACCCGACCGAGATTCGAACCCCTATTTCCCTGTCATCGGCAGTATAATCTATTGATAGAGTGACGTCTTAGACCATGTGGCCACCGAAGCAGATTTAATGTATGCTCTTTGGTGAAATCCTATGCTCTATTTTGTCCCCATTATGTTTCTGTAACAATGTATATTATTTTATTTCCTCTCTCTTAAAAAATGTGAGTATATATCTTAATTTTACTTTCTTATATCAAGAGAAAGTATTGTAATCGTAAACTTTGTTGACCTCGAGGTTATGACGAATCTTAACGTTCTACGTAAGTCCAAACCCAAAAAAGTGGATTTTACGATTTCTCTCTGTCTGTCTATGATCTCAGATATGAAATGGTTTGATGGATTTTGTTCAAACTTGATATACAGGGTGTTATAGGGTATTCATTATCTCGGAAGATTTATTTTATTTAGACCCTAGCCCTCAAAGTTACTGTAATAAGTAATTTTTTGAATTTGGTTTTAATAATTTTGTTTAAAATATATATATGGGGCGGTTTTGATCTGACAAAGAAAACTGTTTTCTCGTTATTTAGAGGAAATTTTGTTTAAGTGTAGTTTACTTATGGTTGTTTTTTAACTTTCTCTCGACACCTCGGGGAGAAATTATTGTGATCGTTAAAAAAAATCGAACTCGATATTTTGATAAATGTTGAGGTTTCATGACCCCCTGAAACCAAAAAAGTTGTTTTTGCAATGCCGTTTGTCTGTCCGTCTGTCTGTACTTCGGGCTAGAGCCGAAACAATTTTACCGATTGGGCTCAAACTTTGTATCTGGGATTTTCATAAGGTCCCCCCCGAAGGGTTTTTGAAATTAGACACCAAACCTTATAATTATGGGTAGTTGACTGAGGGGCAAAAAGAGAAAAATCTATTTTCTCGAAATTCGTTCTAACTATTTTGATTAAATTCTATACCTAGACAATGTTTATTATTATAAACAAGATGGTGATGCTCTTTTTACCATGAACATTATTTTAATGGTATCTTACATGGGGGATATATTCCAATTTTTGTAATTTCTCCACAACCATTTGAGAAACGAAATAACTCACCATTGTAAAGTTGTAGTATAATTAAGGATACAAAACTTTTATTTGAAATATATTTTTATAAAACCAATAATTTCTTAGCCATATGCAAATATATACTTCTTTGAAAAATGTTCTGTAACAATGTTACTAGTTCCTAATGCCATAGAGTAAGTAACACTGTATATTATTTCATTTATGATCTTTGGTGTAGTGTTTCTATAACAATGTATAGATAGGCCTATTATTTTGTTTCACAAATCTTACGAGTTTTTAGTAAATGTCTATTTTAAAATAAAAGAGAGAGAAAAAGTCTGCGGTGCACCGTACCATTTATTTTAGTTTGATTATTTAAAAAAAAATTGTTCAAACAAAAATCAAAAGGGACATACACCCGCGAATAAATCAACAACATCCTCTCATGCCTCACTTAATGTTCTGCCAAATACAAGCGTCACGAATGCTATCCGTCCACATATTCGTCTTCTTTCAAGTTGACTTCAATCTTATAGTGACAGACGTGGATGTCGCAGCTTCGTCAGCTTCATGTCCATTAAGTGCTTACAATTGCCTTGTCGCAATATATCATAGTCCTTGTAAAATCGGTGTTTTGGATTCTATATTGCAGGTTCTGCTTGATAAACTTCCAGGAATTCCATTGTTAGTTTGTTGCGCCATATATTCCAATAATAAGCAATATATTTCAATATGTTTAATATAAGCGACGACGATACGGGACGTTCTTACTGAAAGCGCGCAGACAACTGAAATGACTGAGAGACACGAATGTGTAGAGGGGTGCGATCGTATTCGGGCCCGGGTCCTTCGATTTGGGACAGTAAAAAAATTAAATAAAGGTGAGCGGCGCTAAGTGATAAACTTTTAGAACAAAGATGACTCCATCTTCTACATACACACCTTCTGCTTGGCTCGGGTAGCCCGCCGAATGGATAGAGGAGGCATCAGGGATTAGAACAAAAACATCAAATGGGCAGGATTGCAACATAGGGTCTATGAACTCAGGATGACGTCACCGGGGAAAACCAAGGGTTAAAGGGCGGGTCCCTGGGGCATCACAATACTGTCTCGTTCAAAGGTGTGGCCAAGCGTCGGGGTACCTACTTTATTTATGATATACCGATGAAAGATAAAGTATAATAATTTATTTCGCCGGACCCTGCAACTAATGATAATGCAACACGCTCTACACATATGTTTGACATCTAGTGTTAGATCTTTCGCACGGCGTTTCTTGAATATTTCAAGCCCAGCTCGGGTTTTAGTTAGTCAAAACTGTCTGAAGCAAAGACGTTTTTTGTTTGTGACAAAAATAAATTACTTTTCTTCTATTTGTTTTTCCTTCCTCCGTGTTCGTAACAGATTAAAATGTCAAAGAGAGAGGAGAAGGGGGAGTTAGAGGCTTAATGCTGGCAGCTAAGCCCTCATGTTGAGGGGTGACTCGTATAGCTGAATTTCAGTAGAAAAAATACAAACTTAAATGTTTGCTATCCTTTAAATTGAAAAATGACACCTAGCTATTCTTTAAATTGAAAAATGACACCTAGACTCGGGAATCGAACCCGAGACCTTTGTATAGCTACGCTAATGCTCTGACCACTAAATCAAAGGTCGAGGTATATTGTTCACAGAACTACTAGTAAGACTGTAGTAACGATAATAACATGGAGGAAGTGAGGTATTTTGTTCACAGAACTACTAGTAAGACTGTAGTAACGATAATAACATGGAGGGAGGTCTACTGTCCACAGAACTACAAGTAAGACTGTAGTAACGATAATAACATGGAGAGAGGTCTACTGTCCACAGAACTACTAGTAAGACTGTAGTAACGATAATAACATGGAGAGAGGTCTACTGTCCACAGAACTACTAGTAAGACTGTAGTAACGATAATAACA
>CABFWB010004185.1:53866-64086 GCA_902151455.1 Timema bartmani
CATAGAGTTGTTGGTTCCCGTTGAGAGAGACGGCCGTGCCCGGCGAGATGGGGGGGGAAGGGGGGGGTTGGTGGACTGGGGGGGGGGGGGGGGGGGTTCAACAAGATGGGATTCAGGACCAAAATCTCCAGTGGAAGCACATCCTGTTCATCCTTCGGTGGCACCCATCGTTGGTGGCGTCTCTGCTAAGGTGTTCCCGGGTTCAATTCTTGGTATGGCCTGGAAAATGTGTCACTTGTGAAGTGAGGGTTATCCCTTTTAACTGCTGGGTGGTGTGTCTGTGCTAGGTTTAAGGTACAGTACAATTTTATTAGCAAGAACCTTATCTGACATCTACTAGATCTACTTTCACGTATTAATCCATACAAGTCGTTTGATGTGTAACTGTCGTTTTTTATGTACATTATAAATACCTATAAATAACATTTTGATGATAGAGTAAAATGTTACTAATGTTGGCTGGAAAAAAAAGTGTTTGTATTTTCTAAAAGGCTGTTCCTATAAAAATCGGACTATAGTTAGCTGAAGGATGTTGGACGCTACACGTGATTCTCGTGGCTAGCTTTGAGCAACGTCAAAACAGATTACAATAAAGAGGAGCTGTCACAAAGCGAAATGCATATCGTGATTCTTGTAAAGACGTACAGTAATAATAATAACCCTAGTGTCGAGGCTTTCAAGGTTTGAAATATATATATATATATATATATATACGTTTCTAACCATAAAAGAGTAAATGTATGCAATGTAAATATACTCTGGACACTTATAAAGCTCTAAAGGCAGCATTGCATAAAGCCAAGCGCTTCCACAAACAAGATTGGATACAAAACCTGTTGGGTATCCTGGACTCAACTCTTATAAAGCTCTTAATGGAGTATTGCATAAAGACAAGCGTTTCCACAGACGATATTGGATACCAAACCTGTTGGGTATGGCGCATGTGTGACACTCCTCTATTCCCATTGAAATGCATGATATTATGGCAGTCTGACACCGCCCTAATATTTAGTAACATAGTACAGGTTCGTGACTAAGGCCACCCAACACAATAAAGCCATTTTATTCACTGCTCCATTTCATTTTGCGCCCAGAGTAGAGGGTGGTTTGAGAACCTACCTTCTACTATTAATAATTAATATTCATGTTTACCTTTATTTAATGTATTTTTTTCTATTTCGTGATTCAGAACCACTCTGGAATATGTTTTTGTTTGAGTTAATCTTTGTTCGTTAGAGGACATTGTATCAGGCTCTTGATTATTCATATTGATAAAAGAGAGAAGTTTCACAGATATTACTAAAAAAATTCAATCAAGCTGTAAATCTAAAAATTTAATTCCCAATCACATCACAAATTCATAATTTTTTCAAACAAATAGTTGATTCACGAAAATGGGGGATATTTTCTAGATTAAAAGGTCAACAGACACCCTTCGGAACTCTGCAATATGATATAAGGCCTAGTTCACATTTAGAAAAAAAAAATCCCTCCTGAATGTTCAAATAAACTATACAGCGGGTAACCCCAATACGGTTAATCAGGAGTTTACTGTAATACACCCGCTTCGGTGGCCGCATGTTTGAAGGCGCTACTATTGCAGTAAACTATACTGCTGATGACAGGGAGATTGAGGCTCGTATCTCGGTCGGGTGTCCCGAGGGTGGTTTTTCCAAAATGGTTTTCCACTCTCCCTCCACAAAAATTCGGTTATACCTCCTCTAAATATGACCTTTATAATCCCTAAAACCACTAGCGTAATTAGTTCATAATCGTATAAACCGAACGGATAGTAAGACGAGGTAAAAAAAAAAATTCCACACTCTCCTTCAATGCAAATGTGGGTCTATTTCCTCTTAAGTATACCTTTCTCATACCTACACCATTGTGTAAATATGCGAATAACAGGTAGCAAGACGCGTGGCATAAAATATAAATACTTTTATACATTTTTTGGAAGTAAAAAAATGTGGGCGAATTTAAGTGCTTGCTTTATCTGGTAACACTTTCTAAAGGGCACGGTGGTGCCATGGGGTACAGGGGGGCTCATGCCCCCCTCTCACCGTTCCTAATAATCTGTCTAAATTGCACAATCCTGGAGCATAGTACAAATAATTTAGTAACTTTTTTTGAGCACCGCGTTTTACAACCCGCCTATGTACTAAGGGGTTTTAGGGATTAGTAAGATCATATTTAGAGGAAGTGTACCCACATTTATGTGTAGGTAGAATTGAAAACTAGTTTGGAAAAACTACCCTCAGTACACCCGACCGAGATTCGAACCTCGATCTGCCTGTCATCGGCAGTGTAGTCTATTGCGAGAGTGACGCCTTAGATTGTATGCGGCCAACGAAACTGGCTCCTCCCCAATAGTCAATATCTAGCGACGTCCCTGATGAAAGATCACGCTGACTCTTCTCTCTGTCCCACAGATCGCACACGGGGGGCTCCTTGGAGGACAGGGAAGGTGACGACGAGGACGAAAACGGCGAAGGTAACCGAGACTCTGAGCACTACGACCTGCACGAGTACAAACCTGTCCTTCCTCTGGAGATGTCACCCTTGGTCGAGATAAACGTGGACAACAGCTCCGGGGGGCAAACCCTCGACAACGGACCTTCCCGTCCGAGGGTCTTCAATAGGAAGAGTCTGTCTGCGGAGAACGGCGACGACTACGTCTTGGAGGAAAGCGCCGTCGCGCGTAGGAGGAGGAGGGTGAAGGTCAAGGGGGAGAGCTCCCCGCGGGAGGTTCAATCAGAGGACGACTGCGTCGACATCTTCTTCAAGAGCATGGCCAAGGCCACGAGACTGCTGTCGCCGTACCTTCAGGCGCAGGTCAAGAGGAGAGTGTGTGACGTGGTGACGGAGGCGGAGATGACGCAGCACCTGATGGGGCAGTCCGGGGAGGGGTACCCCAACTTCCATCGCCCGCCGCCACCTCAGAACTCCGGTGCATCGGCCGGAACCTCTTCCCACCCTCTAGCGCAGTTCGGGTTCCCGCCGTACCATCCTCTCCAGGCGGTCGCACCGTCCTCGTCGAAAAGGGCCGGATCCCCGGTGTCGAACTCGACCGTTTCTTCTCAGGAGCCGTCATAGACACAACTTGCTTTATTTTTACAGTTTCCAGGAGTTTTTTGATGTAGAAAGTACGCATGACTAGCGAAGTTGGAATATCATAATGATCTTTAGTACGGATACAGATGCATCAGATATCATATTCGTAAATTTTGAAAAACTATGCCTGGGCATGGGAATCGAACCCGGGAACCTTGGATAGCTGATAGCTCATTGGTAGAGCATTGATGCGCCAAGCCAAGGGTCCCGGGCTCGATTCCCGTGTACATGTGTAATGTTAAAATATTACGAACATTAGTTTTTCTCCGTAACCCGCGTCTTACTGCCTGTACGGGATATCCTCATGTTTACATTATTGGGATAAGAATGAGGTAGGTAGAACTTAGAAGAAATCTACCCACATTTGTCTGGAGGGAGAGTGGAAAACTCATCCTCATTACACCCGGCCGGGATTTGAACCCCGATCTCCCCGTCATTGGCAGTCTAGTCGATTGAGATAGTGACGCCTCACACCATGCGGCCACCAATGCGGGTGTATTGTACTAGTCTTTTTTCTTCTTCTGAGTAAACCTAGTTCTCAGAAATGAGCAATATTTTCACAGTCCAATTTTCTTAGGACGGGCCTTATCTGACAGCTAGAAAAGTTACTAGATCCACTTTCATGTATTCATACATCAAGTTATGTGATCCACAGCTGTCATTTTTGATAGATATCACCAATTCTTATAAAATAACATTAATAATATAGTAAAATGTTATCAATTTTGAGCGAAAATAAATATATCTGTATTTTCTAAAAGAACCTTTCTATGAAAATTGGACTTTAACGAAGCCGTAAAGAGGAACTATCGCTACGTCAATGCAAGATAAATAAACCCAGTTTTAATATCGTTACTTTAGCGACGTTGCCTACGTGAAGATTTCGAAGCTATTTTGAAAAGCAGGTTGTATCTTTACTTGACGCCTCTAAGCAATCTAAGCACTGTCACACTTAAACGCCATTGTACAAAATAGAAAGATAGGGAAGACAATGATTACCTCAACCTGTGAGCTCGCTTGTCTATCTACTGATAACACTTCCCCTTGTCCTCTGACGAGTATAAACACTCACTCGACTTTTCGCGTCTGGGCAACATTGACTTGCATTTCAAAACTACCTTTCTCCTGTTTCCTATTCTAGATAGACACTTTCATCCACTGACTTTTATACTCTACTTCCTGGCAGGAAGACTCCTTCAGAACATTTTAGTGAATAAAGCAAATAGTCTGAGTTGTAGGACAATTTAAAAAAAAACGCGTTTACAAAAAAAACTACTTTAGTATAAAAAAAGTTTTATGACAATGTCCTACTATTTTTATAATTATTTAAAAAATAATTATTTTGGTTTCATGGTTATTTAAAACTCTTCGAATAAGAAGTAAATACCTCAGACCCTACCATGGGAGTTCCTATCTTGACTTGCCATGACGTCACAAGTAAGTAACGTACTTAATATGTTCCTATATTGTTACTGAAATTCAAGACAAGAACCAGCTCTGTATCCTGATGTTGTTATTCATTCAATAATAAACCTGTAATAAAATATGTTTTATATAAATCCAACCAATAATAGCAAAGCAACAATTGCTTAGAATGTACTCCTTTTATTGGTAAAATAATCTGCACGATCCCTTACAATGCTCGCCATCAAAACTGTTTTAAAATTTGAATTTTAAAGAGAACATAATTAGTTCACAAATAAAACCGATTCGTAAAAACATGTATGTGTGTCTTTATTTCCACCGTTTTTCCTTCCATTTTCCTTCATTCCAGGTTACAACTATACTATTATCCCCACAACCTATACCGCATGACCATCGGTGCGTCTCTAGAGTAACTCGGAAGATAATGGAGTAAAGCGTTTGAAAACCAAAGGGTTATATGATAAGTTACTTTATTTATCAAATATCACCTCCCCAACCCCGTCTCACCATTGCGTTCTAGTTCCTCTAGACCTCGTACTGGTGGTCAAACAATTTAAGGGGGGAAATCTCGCAAATTATTTTGACCTCCAAAGGACGGGGAAAATCTAGGTTTGAATGTCGGCAGAGGGCAACGGGGGTGGGTTTCTAGAATATGATTTTCCCCTCTTCACGCTGATTCGGGCGCTCTTTCTCTGCTAGTACCTACTCATGAGGCTAAACATTTAATAATCATCATGTTAAAATAAATAAAGCTTGAGCCACACGTTCGCCGAAAATAGCAAGAAGAGTCTGCTTGAGTAGCGCATCAAATTCACACGTTGTATGTTGTTGACTCATGATGCATTGCGACGCTAACTTAAAACAGCTGATTATCAACTTATTTAATTTTCTAGTAAATAAACATATACTATAAATCATTCTACCGATGGATGTTTTCAAATTATAACGCTGTGTCGTGGCACAATCCAATACACCGATACACACACTTTCCATTAACGGGTTATTTTCAAATCTCTTTGCAACGACCGACGAAGCTGTCTGCTTGCTCCTGGCTGCAGAGCGCATGCGCACTGATTTAAGATTTGATTGGTTCTCCCGTGCCGAACATCTCAGGCAGAGTGGACAAACTGAAGATGAGTGGAACTTTAGCAGGACAGTTTGCGCCGATGAGGCGTAATTATTGTGATTGGCTTAGAGCGCGTCACGTGACCACGTTTCTGTTCTGAGCTAGTTTTTCGGCGAACGTGTGAATCCACAGTAATGCGACAGTAAAAAAGAAATTAGGTGAAAGTAGAGTAACATGAGCGGTTATTTAATTAGAACTGCCCGTAACGGTGACTACGTGGACAAGGGCGTCACTCTCGCCTTTTTTATGGTTCGCCGGTGATGTGAGGTGTGTCTGGGGCTAGAATCCCGGCTGACTGTACTGAGGCTAACCTCTCTCCCTAAATGCAAATGCAGTTACATTTCATCTTCCCTACACCTATTAGTGTTAATACGTGGGTAAATGGAGTACGTTGAGTATGAGAAAGAAAGAAACAATATATATAATGTGCACATATTTGCAATTTTAAATAAAAGAACCATTTCTGAGTGTCATATAGCTATTATATTACATTTGGAAAAGGTTTTTTTTTTTAGATACTTGATTACGGAATTTAATAAAAAATTGTGGCAGTCGTCTTCTTGAAAGTGCGCTTTATTATTACCTTTGAAGCTTTATTCAAATTAAGTTGATAGCAAGAAAGATAAAGTGTTCTATGCTAATGAAATTTCCGTTTAAAACACGTTTGTTAAATCTCCTCTAGAAAATTAATTGAGAGGTGGGAAGACATTTAACATAAAAAAGATTGTTTTAAGCACAGCGTCTTACTACCCGTTCGGGTACTAATTACACTAATGGTTTTAAGGATTAGGAAGGTTACATTTAGAGGAAGTGTACCCGTATTTTCTTTGAGAGAAGGAGAGTGGAAAACCATTTAGGAAAAAAACCACCCCTAGTACACCAGGCCGAGATTCGAACGTTGACCTCCCCTTCATTGGCAGTCTAGCTTATTAAGAGGGTAGCGCCTTAGACCAGTCGGCCACCGAAGCGGGTAGAAAGAAAGTAAATCCTTGGTAGGGTTAGGGTGGAGGGGGGGGGGGGAAAGTACGGATGAGGAACTAAACAAAGGATTTTATTAATTATTTTACAAATTTTTAGTCACGTATATAATTTACTCAGGAATATCCTGATGTGCAGTTAGGGGGTTAAACATCCAGTCTTAATATCAAATTTACTTAATATTAGAGATGGATAGGCTTCTTCTTATATATTTCTCGAATACGAATTTTAAATTTTCCTTCAAATCTCAAATCTTTAAAAATTAATACAATTTCATTTAAAGTTAAAATATTCAAAATTGAATTAAAAAAAAATTGTTTAAGGTTTGGTGTCACTGAAAAATAAAATTTTGTTTGACATGTCTATTACATCATAAACAACAACAAAAAACACGTTTTTTTTAGTCAAATTAATTTAGCTCGGCGGTCTTTGAGTAAAATGATCGTCTCAGGACACAATGTTCGTGAGTTCAAACCTAGCCGAGGTCGACGTATTTTTCTTGAACGATAAAAATCCGTAGCACAACTTCCTTCGGGGGTGAAGTAAAGCCGTCGGTCCCATGTTGATTCTGGGATGTAAAAGAACCCTGGAAGGTGTGAAAATACCTTTCTCGGCAAAATTGGTAGCTCCTTTCACTCTCGCTCATAGAAAATCTCGTGTGCTGATAATCGTTCGGTTCAGAAAGTGCACGTTAAATACCTCTAATAAATAAAATAAATTTAGTAAATTGATTATATTAAATACAACATTCTCCTTATTTGTGAGTTTGTTTGTTATTCTGCCAAATATACAAGTTTCATTCATTTCACCAATTGCTTAGTATTCTTGTATCTTCATAATAATTGTATTCAAGATACTTTTTTGAGATTTTTTCCAGTCTAGAATCTCAAATACCATTGGATTCGAGGGATTCAAATAATCGGGGACTAGGTTGTCCCATCTCTACTTAATATCTATTAATTTGATAAAAAAAACTTAATATAAACAAAGCTATTACTATTAATTAAAATTACCCGTCTATTTTTTTTAATAAAACTCAAGACCGTAGCCATCCGCTTCGGTAGCCGCAAGACTACTAGACTGCNTTTAATAAAACTCAAGACCGTAGCCATCCGCTTCGGTAGCCGCAAGACTACTAGACTGCCGACGGCAGGGAGATCGAGGTTCGAATCTCGGTTGGGTGTACTAAAGTTGGGATTCCGTAAATGGTTTTCCATTCTTCCTCCACGCGAATGTGAGAACGCTTAATCTTAATTCAACCTTTTCAATCCTAGAAAATTAGCGATATTATTATATAGGCGTATAACCTCAACTGATAGTAAGACGTGGTGCTAAAAAGAATTGTTTGGTAAAGAGATAATAAATCTCTGCATATTATTTTAATGACGCGTATAAACGGTTCTAATAATTCTCTAAATCAAAAGAAGCTTGTTGAATAGAATGGCTTGGAAATCTCGTTGCTTGTGTTCGTTTCTAAGAAAATGGCCAAATGTGACGTCTCACTTACACACTGAATTACACAAAAGCCCCCCGCTCTTCCTCTCTCTCCACCCCGATTCTTCAACAGCCCACATACACAATTTCATCATCTAACCGCGAATTTTAATTCGTGTTCTTTCCATCCGCTGATTTTGCGCTTTCATGTTCTTCTCTTGTTTGCTCTCCTTTGTTTTACCTCACAATAGAGTTTCTCCAAATGTGAAATGTGGTTCAACATCCCCCCGCGTGGCGGTAGCATCGGCCATACATGATGTAGGACGAGTCAATTTATATCATTGTCGCTGTGTGAGGAAAAAAATTCATACGTGTCTTTATTTTTGTTTATTCGGGGCTTTTTAAGGTTACATTTTTTTACCTGCCACGTCCCACTACCCGTCCGGCATGTACGCATGTTAATTACGCTAATGAGCTTGTGATGAGGTGAATAAAGCGAAGAGGAAACTTACTTTAATTTGCATGGATAGAGAATGGAAAACCACCCTTAAGAGACTAGACCAGGGTTTTAACCCTGATTGACAGAGAAGCATACAGATGGACAAACAGACATAGATACAGTCAGATGTACAGTAAAAACAAACATAGCTATATATACTGATGGACATACAGACATAGAGAAAGATAGGCAGATTTCAAACAGACAGATGGACAAACAAACATAGATATATACTGATGGACATACAGAAATAGATACAAACAGATGGACAAACAGACAGAAAGACAATCAGCTGGACAGACCGCGGAATAGACATACAGGAGTGTTAACCCCACTTATTTTTAGTTCTGGGGCACATAAAACATCAACATCCATCACAATCTCAAGGCGGAAAATATTCTGATAATACTTTCTCTACATGAGAGAATAAAAATGACACGTTTTGACGCTTCCCTGTATGTGTGTGTTTGTGTGTGTGTGTATATATATGTGTGTGTGTCTGTGTCGCGTATACAGCACCAACGTCAAGACGAAGGAAGGCACTTGACCGAAAATCCTCTTAACGAAGTCTCTGGATCTCTTCATTAGCCCTCAAGGTGCCGGGCGCGCGCTCCCCCTTGTTCATGATGCCCCGGATGACGTCACGCAGGGGTCGATAACTCCCCCCTTTCCCTGCTATCATTATTGCTTCACGACGAATACGTCCCATTAATAATAGACACTGCTCCATGACCGGATGGAAGATAGATACCCTTTCGCGTGATATGTCCCGTACGTCCCGGTACTTCATTCATAGAGAAACATGGATTGACACAACTATAGAAACTTTCTCGAAATAAATATGTAGGGATGGTAACAATAAATTGATATAAAGAATACATCGATTTATTTACAAAAATACATTAATGTATTTATGTTAATATTTTAGTATCCGATATAGTTAATATATCGGACTACGCTCTAGGGCTTGTGAATCAAACTAAGTTGAACAATTTTCTCTTTAATTTTTGTTTAAAAAATCTAGGCCTATTTTTATTAATATTGTATGCTATTGTTAACAAATACATGAGATATTAAAAAGTTGTTACATACGAAGATCAGCAGCCTTCTTAAGTTAGCTAAGCTATTTCCGATAAAATATTGTGCTTAGGTTAAATATTGACAGAACCTTTATCAGTCCATAAGTTTGTTGTTTACTGGAATGAACACAAAACTGTGTTCTATGAACCTATACATGTATAGAATTGTAAACATAGTTTAAAGGTTGACATTTTACCTCTGAAAAGTACAACAATCTACATATTTCTGTTGATCATTGAGAGCTAAATGTCCGGGAAACGAAAGGTAACTGTTATAGGAGCGTGGAATGGATCTTTGTGAATAGTATTATGTTTCTTGTCAGAACCATTATTATCTTATTTTATGAGTTTAAAGTGATGAATGAGGACTTTGATTTAAATGTGTTGAGCTGAAGATTTGCAACCGCTATTAAAATCACAAGTTTTCAGGAAGTCGAAAAGTTCACCCCTCCCGCCTCTTCACTACCAGACACATATATGGAACCGTTGGGGCTGTGGTGCCCATCTTCTGGTCGGGGGTACCCCTCGGGACCTTATCAGAAAAACTCCCATCCATCCTTCAGGC
>CABFWB010004186.1:0-11393 GCA_902151455.1 Timema bartmani
TGTTTAATATATAGTTTAAAAATTTTTTTTGTTAGGAGCTGTGAATAGATGCTTACCCTCTTTCCCCGCTTTCCCCTTGCCCCTTTCTCTCCGGGCATCCCTGGTGGGCCCGTGGGGCCCAAATCACCCTTCTCACCTCTGGGGCCTTCCAATCCTTCACAACAATCCACATTATCCGCGCATTAGTGCGCAACAAAAGGGGTGCACGAGATGTTTGTCTAATAGGCATGGTTTGAATTTTTGGGGCTACAGAAAGTCTATTTGGATTGATAAAATTGGAAATTTAGATATATGGGTTAATGAAAAGGTCAAGGCGCTGTACACTATATTTAGCCAATTTCTTTGAGGTGAGGTGAAATAAAATTTGAGTTAAGGTCCTTATTTTTTGTAGTTTTTATGACAAGAAACATTTTTGGCTTAAACATTAGTATTTTGGTTTGGTAGATATATTTAGTTTAATTTTATACACTTGGACGGCATTTCTTGAATAATTGTTTTGAGCATAGCAGCATTAGATGACAAACTTTTTAAATGAAACTAAAAAGTCTTAGTTGAGTGGCTCAATGTTAATGATAGATACTCAAGAGCTGTTGATATCATTAATTCTTAGAAAATTAAACTAAGCTTATCTTCTGAAGCAAAATTTCATTTATTTCTGCCAAAAAGAAAGTTTGTCATAAAAAACTTTTTAAATATGGACCTTAACTCGCATTTCATTCGTTTTCACCTTAAGAACTACCTATTTATTAAAAGAAAATTATGTAAATATCTCGTCAAATTTGACTAATGTGAAGGGAGTTAACCTAGAGATATAAATAGGTCAGACTTTTATAGAAACTTATCTCGTGTTAATAATTTCATCTGTTTTAAAATCAATTAAATAAAAATAACTTTGCTATATTAAATTAATAGTAATTACTAATTTTTTTATTCCCTCATATATTCATAATTCACTTCCACAGGTTCACCTCGGGTAGGGTTTAAAAAATTTTTTATTTAATATATTAAAACTAAGTAGGCCTAATTATAATTTCAAAAACATTTAAAATCAATATTCTTATTATTATTATATAAAGATAATGTTGAAACAATTTAACTTGATTAAAATACAGAAAAATAGTGTGCTGATAAAAAAAAAAGTAATTACCAAATCAATAAAAATATACCTTTTATGGATACATAAGAAAAAATATTTCGTAACTTAAAACAAAATTATTATTTTATTTCATTAATCAAAATATGAATTTAATATTTATCAAGTGAACATATCAAAACTAGTGCTTTTCTCAAAATAAATATGATAAAACAATTTAAAAAATTTGAGGCTTGTCCGTAAATTTGAGGCTTGTCCGTAAATTTGAGGCTTGTCCGTAAATTTGAGGTTTGTCCGTAAATTTGAGGCTAAGTTCGTAAATTAAGATACTTTTTTAGGGGAGATTAAAAATAAATAATAAACAATTCTGAGTATTATCTTTTACCAACACATGGGATTATTTTTTTAGGGGAGATTAAAAATAAATAATAAACAATTCTGAGTATTATCTTTTACCAACACATGGGATCCAGTATTGTAGTTTGGGTTCACCAGGGGGCACACTTTCAAATTAAATTGTTCATATGGTCTGTATCGCGCCCCCTCCCCTTTGCCCTGGTAAAATGAAGGAGAGTGGTCCAGTTAACACAACTGTTATTTCACTACAATGCATTAGTCCCTGTTATAGCTTGAATTTATTTTTCAAATATTTAAAATTGTACTTTAAAAAAAAATCTTCCTATTTCTTTGCTGACCAGACCATTCTTTACCTTCTCCTTTCACCGAGTTCTTTAATGATAGAGGGGGGAGGAATTGGTTACCCTCACTTTTATTTTGTTTGTTCGTATTCTGAAATAAAAATCCCCTTATGGAGCCAATGTTTAAAATTGCTATAGGACACCCCGATACTTGTTCCTCTGCCGGTGCTAGAGATCCTTGCCCCAAAACCTCTTTATTACTATGATCCCTCCCAACTCATTTATTCAATCCTACACAACCGATTTCATAACATTAATATTGAAAGTATGCATATTTTTTGTGTTTTAACATTTTTAATTTTGTTAATTTCAAGAAATAAAATTATATTTCAAAATAGAGAGCTTACCAGGTGGTCCTGGGGGTCCGGGTGGACCCTCGATTATTCCTGTCGGGAACTTGTCTCCGTTGAGTGTCGTCGTCAACCCCCTCTCTCCCTTGTCACCTTTGTCCCCCTGTCAAAGACACGCCAGCAAGTGTCACAGTGGGAACACGGCACGACCGCCGGGATCGGCCTGGTTCACCTTAACTAACCTCTCGAGCGTGACTTTTATCAGTTACTAAAACCCTTCATGAGGGTCACTTAATTTATGTAGTGCCATAGTTAAAAACCTATAAATGCATTTCAAATTACTGATGACTGATGACGTCACACACGTTGCAGCACATTTCACGAAAGGGGTGACTAAATACATCATACACGCTAGAGAGGTTAAATTTATGTAAGTTTACGATTGCTCATATCATCATTGAAAATTATAGAAGTTAACAAAATTAGATATATATTTTGAGACACAGCCAGTCCAACCCTGTTAAGTTAACAAATCGCTATTTTCTACTGACTGATCTTGTTAACGAGTTGTTAAACTAGCTCAGTTAGAGGAAGAAGATGAAGACATATACATATTTACATATTGAAAAAGAACAGTGTTGCGAGATAGCTTACGTAACAAATAATTCACAATATTTTATTTATTGTTGTTGTTAGTGAGGAATAAATATACAATATTATTCTATAATCATTTTTAGAAATACATTTTTGTATAGAATTCTTACCCTTAGAGTTGCAAATAAACACACTTTTAGTTAAATACTAATAGTAAATAAAATATACTACTGCTAACTAAAGAAAACATAGACATTATTTAATATCCAGGATATTATTATAGCTAGAGCTATCTTTGTTTGTTTAAAATTATTTCAAAATATGTTTTAGAAATAGGTTGCATTGTTGATTGTTGAAAAAAAAATCATATTTATTTAAGGTAAAATAATGTCATATTTTTAAATAATAATCTGTTTTTGTAAACTTGACATGAAATTCATTAATTGGATCCAGTTTTAACTCTATTGTGAATTTCTCAGTCATAATTATACTTTTAATCAAAATACAAATTATTAAAGATAATTCACTAGGTACCTATCTGACCTTTTATATTAAAAAGTATTGTTAGTTTGGACAATAAACAAACTAATTAACTGTATATTAGTATTTAGATTAATGTAAATAAACAATGTTTGATGAATAATGTAATTCATGCCATAGTTGTGAGTAGTAGTTTTGACTCTGAAATTAAGATGATTAATAAATAAACAAATGCATTGAACCTTTAACCTTCCATCATCTGTTAAAAGAAATGTTAAAAAGTTAAAAAATGCATACAAGAAATTTTAAATAATTACAAGTATTTTAATGATGATGATAATAGTAATAATAATAATAATAATAATTTATAATAATAAATATGTGTAATGGTTAGTAATATAAATACAAATAAATGTTAGACTGTGAAAATAGGCAATATAGGTAAATGTTCAACTACGCTTTAGTAGAGAGTATAGTTGATATATCATACCTAAAAAGATATCAACATTGTTAGTAATACTACTACTAATATTAACATGAACAAGATGAGTTGACCCATCCAAATTAGATAGCTGAAATAAGAAAAAATATATAACAAACATAATTTGATCTGTCACCTATTACACTGATTGTATTACACTTTGATTTTGGAATTAATTTGTTTAATCCTGTCATGGCTGTCCTTAAAATTTGATGGAAGAACCTTATCTGGCAGCTAGAATAGTTACTAGATCTACTTTCATAGCAGTGGCGTTTTCTGAGAAAATTAATTGGTATGCTGTACTCTAAAAGCTGCAGGGAGGATTTGGAGGTCATAGACTCTTAGCCACTGTTGGTAAAGAAGGTCAAAAGATGCTTCCCCTGGAAATATTTTAACATGAGTACCTCTAGCTTAGAACAATGGATCTCTAACATTTATGTTTTTTTCGTACTCGCATTCTATCTTGGGAAACTTCGCATGTCCCAACTCCCCTCGTCTCGATTTTTTGACTTATTTATATCTTTGTTTCACTATCCACTTTTACAGCCTATTGCATATTCTGACTTCATAAAAGTACACCAGAACTCTGCTCAAAACACAGCACACTGCAGTTTATCGCCATACCTAAATAATCTGAGATTTAAGTAAAAATGTCAAGGCTAAGAGTTATGAGCGCACTCCTGACTGTATAAGAGTGACATACACTATTAAATTGGTTGAGTGTAATTAAAAGTACACACAAGTAGCATTTTCATTTTTGAATTATGAACAAATATTAGTTTGTAAATTAATAATATATAGATACATTATACACGTATATTTATTCACAATTTAAACATTACTATTTACATAGTTTGCACAAACAACAATAAATTTAGAAACTAGTCCATATAATCATGGGTATGTGGTGCAGGACTAGCATACCCAGAGAAAACGCCACTGTTTCATAGGAAGAACCTTATCTGGCAGCTATAATAGTTACTAAATCTACTTTTATATGAAGAACCTCATCTGACAACTAGAAAAGTTACTAGATCTGCAGCTAGAAAAGTTATTAGATATTCTTTTCCCTTTGAACATAAAAAAATATTGTTTTTCTTTATTTTTATTTTATAACATATTTTGTAAAAAAATATTAATATGAAGGGGAGCACCATTCTCTACATACAGTGAATTATTCGATTCATTATACAGTATTCAAGTCCCAAGACGATTCATTCCTTGCTCCAATCATCACGAGACGGTCCCAGTACTCGAGACTACAATGACTAAATATAATAACTGACATGGAGCAGCCCCTCTCAGATAAGCCCCATCATACAGTGGGAGATATGTCTCAAGGTTATTCCTCTGCGAGCTCAACAGTAGCTAATTGGGCTAATTGGACTGAACAAGCCCGCAATTCTTTAAGCATGGTTTATATTTTGTTTTAGCATGTATGTCTTTAGTTTAGTATGTGTTAAAGACCCAATAAGTAAGGTGATGAGTGAAAGTGATTAATTAAAATGAATAAAGTAGATTAATTATTTAAAAACCCAGTTTATTTAATTAAAACTGCAAGAAAAACTTGAATTTAAATGGTTAGGAGCATATTAGCCTAGTAACTTTACATTTATGCAGGTGAATGGCAAGAAAAAAAAATTCTAATGCTTTGTTTGGTAAAAAATTGTGGTTAACTGTGAGTGAAGAAAAACGGCGCTTAATTTGTTTTTATTGTTCATTACTTAGTGGTGTGGGGTTGTGGACAATGGTAGGCTGTAAGGATCTTAAACATTTAAGTGAAAGAATTCCTTCTGTTTGTAGATTTGTTTGGTGATTTTGTAATTCTAGTGGTTTTTAAGAACAAGAAAACTTAAAGGAATTTAATTTAATATGTTAACGTGTGGTGAGAAAAAATTATTACCAGCAAGCTTTGATCTGGCCCCACCAAACATAAATATCACGCACCGCCACTGTATTCATACGTCAAATCATGTGATCTGCAGCTGTCACTTTCTATAGATAGTTTCAATACATATAATAATAATAATAATAATAATAATAATAATAATAAAATGACATTAATGTTGACCAGAGCAAATATGTTTGTATTTTTTAAAGGTTCTCCCTATGAATATCCTACTCAGATTACCAAAACAAAAAGACAGTCAAGAGAAGTAGGAACAAAATGCCAGGAATAATATAAATATGTGTCTCTTGACTGGAGACTTACTGAGAAGCCAGGCTGCCCCATCTCTCCGATACTGCCATTCCTACCGGGGATCCCCTACCATTAAAAAAAAACATGGTTGTGTGTAGAACAAATCATTCTAGAGTGGCTCGTGGGTGATTGCCAGGAGCTTCATTTGACGGGACTGTACTATAACAACTGTTCCCTTCTATTCTGTAAAATAAAATTACCCTTCTAAAGTCAATGCATATTGCATACACATTCACTCATTACATTACTGTGTGTGTGGTTGTTCAAATAGATATTGAGAGAGAGTTGGAGAGATTAGTTTACAGGTACAGTCCCATCAATGAAAGATAGGCCTGGGAATGACCCGAGAGCCGATAATCGAATCAATTTTAGGTAAATTAAACAACTCTTTCTGGCTTGAACTAAAATCAACTCATAATTATATCTATTTTAAGATAATTGAGAAAGTTTGAACAAGGTCGTCTCAATGGTTCACGATATTGTAAATATTTTGAAATCTAGTCTCTGACCCCAGCCAATTAATAGTCATAGGAGATTCTATTTTGATTCCATATGGCGAGTCAAATAATGAACTAAATGTTTATTAGTCTTTCCTATTTCTATAGCTGGGATTTATTTAATTCTCTAAATATTACTTTTGATTTTTACAGATATATTTTTCCTCATTCATATTTAGTGACTGTCAAATACACTAAATATAATTAACTAGTTACTATTTCAATTAAGATGGTGTAGCTAAAACAAAACTACAAATTGAATACAAGTTATGTTAAAATTTTATTAAATATATTAAATTATTATTTTAAAAAAAAATTGAAAACATTTAACAACAATGAGAATTTTTTTTAATTTCCAATATTGAGTAAATATTAATTAAAAAACTTAAATAAATTAAAAAAAAAGTTATTGCAAGCTATCTATGATTCAAATATTTGTTATTTTTGTCTTGTTTTACATAAAACTGTATTTCTGGACATAGCAGCAACCTTTAGTGAGCTTTAAAATATCTGTATCATTTTTCATTTTATATTTTGATATTTCTCGCCGACTCATTATTTTATTAGACATTGTGAATCGACGAATAAAACCTCTTTTAGCATTTAATGAAAACTGTCATCTTTGTTCAACAATATATTTTAGAACTGCCGAGGAATGGTAAACACTAAAGAAGTCACAGTAATTAATATCTCACAGGTAATCCAGGCTGGCCCGGAAGTCCAGGGAATCCAGGAGGTCCCATGAATCCGTAGTCTCCTTTCATTCCCTAAGGATCATGCATTCAAAAAAACACATATTTCATTATCATTACCACGTGGAAATATCAAAATAGATTTAACGCAGGTTTTTTTCTCTCTCCATAGCAGCACGTCTCACTACCTGTTTATTTTATACACATGCGTATTAATTACTCCAATGTGTTAAGGATGATGGAGGTTTAATTTAGAGGAAGTGTACCAACATCTGTGTAGAAGGAGAGTGGGAAACCATTTAGTAAAAACCACCCTCAGCACACCCGACCAAGATTCGAACCCTAATCTCCCTGTCTTCGACAGTCCAGTGACTCCTCTCACAGCTTTAGGTACAGCCCTCAGTTACATACGTGTAGAACTTCCGATGATTAACCAAAATAAATCTAGGAATGTCAGCTCAGATCTAGTATTAGCAGTCATGATATCTAGTGTCCCGTAGTAATATTAATAATTGGTAAGACCGCTCTAAGCAGGCACAGCTGTTAAAACAACAGAGAAAAACAATCTAAAAAAAAAACAACGAATTAATAAAATTTCAACTTACAGAAATTTGAAATAATTTGATATAAAAAGGGACAGGAAGGAACCAAATGGAGAATAGGAACACAGTTCACACATTACACTGCTGCCAATGGACAAAGAGGTAATAGCTGCCTCTTGAAGAATATATAAAAAAAATACAAAGAGGAACAATTAATTATTTGTTTAGTAATTGATTGATGATTCTCCTATGTAAACATAAAAAAGAGCAAAATTTACATTATTTAAATGTAAAAATTACATAAAATATTTAACAACAAACTATTTAAGTTAAATAACCATTAGTATTTGTATTGTATTTTGGAAAGTAAATTTCAAAAATAAATATGCATCTGTACAAATTGAGTGAACAATGTTACATATCGTGTTGCACACAAGTAACAAAGTGAGAGTATTTTCACACCAGAAATGGGACCTATAACCCTTCATATGAAATCTCAACGACTATTCGAGGTTGTGAACCTACCTTAGGTCCTGCCGCCCCTAGCGTGCCTGGTGGGCCAATGGGCCCTGTCGGTCCCTGGGGTCCTATAGTCCCTGGAGGGCCAGGTTCTCCCGGTATACCCTGTCTGCCATCGTGACCAGGTAGTCCCTCGGGACCTTGGGGCCCTGGCGGGCCTGGTGGCCCCGGTTCTCCTGGTTCACCCTAGCATGAACAAACAAGAACTTGTTATACACCAGCACCGAGCTACACGCCATTTTAATACCAGGGGTAGCTTCAATAACAAAACAAGGAAATAAAAAACAGTAGTTATTTTATAATAATAATAATAATAATAACTCCATGGTGTGAGCTATACCAACCGAGCGGCCGCTGCCATTAGTGATGACGGTGCTAACATTTGCGGAGAGAGGGTGTTATGTGATCAGCACAACAAACCCTTCTGGACATTAATCTCAGTTTTATAGACCAGAGCCGCTATTTATTTATTCAAGTAGCCCCTCATTTGTCCTTGCGAGGATGAGTTTTACTCAATTCCGGACCCAATGCTCCACAGAAAAACTCTGGAAGCGCCGGGGATCAGATCTGTTACCTTTGGATCTGTAGCCAATAACTTTGACAACAAAGGGACAACATTATTAGGAGAACGCTTTGTCATTAAATGACGAATTAGTAACAAAACAGAAAATATTATTCCCTCTATAAAAATATAACATCAAATGATCCCTTATTTATTGTTAAAAATTAGCATGAATATTGAAAAACAATTTAACTAGTTCGTTTAAAACAAAATATCAGTTCTTGATCCACACCTTTTACCATAAAAAGTATCTCATATAGTTCTGGATTAATTTTATCTGTTTTAAGGTTTTTAACGTGCACTTTCTGACCCGAATGATTATATCAAGACACGAGTTTTGGTTTAATGACTGGTAAAAATAAACTTTTAGACAATTTTGAACAGATATTTTGCTGTAGAGTCCAATTTTCATTGTTGATTACATTATATAATATCTTACCATTAATGCTGCAGAATATTAGCAGTCATACGCAATATCACCTGTAAATATTCTTATAAGCATTATTTTATTTAAATCAGGTTTTTATATTTGCATGTGCTTTAATTTTTATCCTAAAAATAAATTTCCACTCAATATTACAAAGAAAAAAAATGCTCCCATTATGCACTTAAAATTTTCTATAAATTTACAAAATATTATCATAAAACATGGAAAACAACCACTAAAAAAATATTTGCCAAACAAGTAAACAGCAAGGAAAGAAAATACATGCTTTTAACATGCTAGGAAATTAATCAGGTATGAAAAACATGCACTTTAAACTTGTAATAATTATATTTCTATCAAGCAAAACAATTACTTATTGTCAAGAATTATCTATGTTGCTGTTTATTTAATATTTAGTTGAATATGCTGTGTTCAACAATACTATTTATCTGATATAAAGTGCTTCAGAAACAGATGAATGTAAGAATTAGGTGTATATAGCTACTAAAATGGAAATATTTGGAACAGTGGACATTATTTTGATATGTTGTATGTGACATCACATCTTTTTATATATTCTTTTGCCTTTCATGAATTATTTTGTTAGAGAGTTAGCCAAATTACCGTTAAATTAAAGCACAGTTTATTGAATAAATTAATTGGGAGTTAACCAAACAATGGGTCCCCACTTAAAGCACAGTTTTTGAATAAATTAATTGGCAGGCAAATAAATTTAATACAAGTTCAAACAGAAATCCTATAAAGCTTTTTATTTAAATATAAAAAACTTTAAAATTGTAAAAATGTTTCTTAATACTCCAAGCTTTTCCAAACATCTCGAATGAAATGCAGTAACTATGTGAATATATGAATAATGAATTTAAATCAAGATGATTATTGTTAGTTTTGAGAAAGGTTAAGGCAGTGAACTTTGTGAGAGGAAGAATAAAACTTTAGGTAGAAGAGAATTACTTAAAGTGATGTCTTAAAAGTGGTTGGAAAGGAAATGTTTCATTTAGTTGGTTAGTTATTTTATTTTTATGAAATAGAATGAGAAATATATTTTTATCATGAACATATGAATATATATTTAATGTTTAAATTGTTTTTTCTTTTTCTTTTAACATTTTTTATAGATATTAAAGTTACTTTAGGACCATGAAATTATTAACTGAAAAAATTAAATTTTCCAAATAAAAACATACTATTGAAGTGGCCATCTCAGTAAGCGACAAATTGTCGCGCAGATTTTCAGCTCTAGAACAATATTTTATTCTATGATGTGTTATTTCAAAATATGGCTCAGACCAAAATAATGTCGAAAGATTCCAACAGATCTTTAGTTCCTTAACAACCCTATGGTTTGAGTTTTATTAACAAAAAAAATAAAAAATGTGAAAATGTAACATTGGCTCATTTTTAATGACTTTTTAATCATATTTGCTGAGGGATGACCTGTATTGATAAAAAAAAAGGGGGTCTAGATTTAGCTTCCCTTCAAAAAATACAAAAAATTTTCTTACAGGTTCACAACATAAAATTTTAAGATATTTGAGAACTATCTTCTCCTTGCGATAAAATATTTCATAGCTTTCTTTCTCCTCGTTCTTATTGACCTAACAAAGGATGGTTGTATATGAAGGGTAAAAGGTAGTATAAGTTTAGAGAAGTTGTTAGAGAAAACAACACAAACCATTGTATTTTAAGTCCTGTGGCCTGAACAGCAGCAATTGATACTTTTTTGCAGACTGAGGCAGCCATCCTTGTACCATTTTTATGTAATGGTAATTTACTTAAAGTTGGGATATAGGTGAATGTGAGTTAAATATTTTTGCTTTTTTTTTAATACAATAAAACACCTTTTGGGGAAAAGTAAATAAAATACTGTTCCAGTAGATATGGTTAGTTTTTCACACTTGATAATATCAACAGTTCTTGAATATGCGTAGCGATCATTCTAGATTTTGATGAGAAACTTTTTAAATGAAGAAAAATATTCAAGGTGACCTAGTGGTCTAGGGGTAAGGTGACAGACTTTTGTGCTGGGGGTCCGGGGTTCAATCCTCGGTCCCGGCACAGATTTATCTGATTGCCAAACCCTTCACCTCTGACATGATGTGTATTAATCACAACTTGTGAATGTGAGGAATGCCAGGCCTCCACCGTGGTTCGGATCCCACGTTAAACTGTAGGTCCTCCATTTCATCTCACAATCACCCTACCATTACACATTAGCGTAAGTGCGTATAACCCGACCGGGTAGTAAGACGCGGTGCTAATAATAATAATAATAATAATAATAATAATAATAATAATAA
>CABFWB010004186.1:11582-38437 GCA_902151455.1 Timema bartmani
GTACTCTTCCGTCCCACCTTGCCGATAAGGAATTTTTTTTTTAATGAATCACTTTAGATTGATACGGTTTTGTTTTTTTAAGAAATGACACATTAGACTTGTCAATGTACTTGTACTTTCCAACCACCCAGTATTATTGTATTTAACGGTGAGATAGTGTATAATATATAACTCCAGCAACTTACTTTCAGCATAATGACCTGGTGAGCAGATATGTTATGACCTGCTTCTTGTAGCCCCTAAAAATTACCAACCGTGCATCAGTCATACAAAAGTCTACAAAAAAAAAAAAAGGTATGGTTTTAAAAAATTAAATATTTAAACATACAAAAACAATGAGCTAATTTAAAAACCCTGCCAATAAATAGGAGACATTAAAAAATACCCATGCCTAAAAAACACAAAATAAATACAAATTAATAAAAAGTTGATGCATCACTTGGACTAGGTAATTATAGTAATAAGACACCAGTGGCGTGACCTGGCAACATTTCAACGGAAAAGGCGGCATAGTCGGAAGTGTCGTTCACAATACCGTTTTATAGATCTATAAATTGTGTTTTTTAAAGTAATCTTAGCTTGTACAAAATAATTAAAAAAATATTTTGATGAAATATAACTCGGATTTTTAAATGTAATCTTATGATTCAAAACAGTCATTATCCACCTTAAATATGTACTTTTATTTTAAAAGGCTCATATAAAATTATCTAATTATTTAATTCGATAGTAGATTCACCCTATACCAGCGGCTCCCAAACATTTTGAATGGCGTACTACCCCAACAATTTCCGTAATTTGAAGTATCACCAAGATAATGCTGAATATTTATACTATTTTAGTACATTTTTAATGGTGCCCAGGGATATTATAACTCTGAATCGGCTATCTTGAGTTTGAATCAATGCTGCCAACCCTCCAACCCCTGTTTGAATCTAGTTTTCTTTTGGTTAGACTGGGTCGTAATATATTCATAAAATGTGCCGAGGCCTTATCTTTTTCTGACTTTAAACAGCTTGTTTTGCTTGGCTTCTCACGGGGTACCATTGTGAATATTTGCACCACAGTTAAGGAACCGCTGCCCAGTGAATGAATAAGATACTTGGTACAGCAACATCGACAACCTAAGGATTATTTCCATCTTCCAAGCTTCGCTGTTTCTGTAAGATTAATCTTACAAGTGTTTGCTTTCTTCCATTTTGCAATAAAATAAAAAAACGTTTTAAATGTACAGACATTGCTAACTCCTGAAAAGCCATATTGTAACAAATACTGTGTGTTTAGTCTAATTAAGTATCCACCGATCCCGATGAAACATGTCCAGGCCATATTGAACCCATTCTTCACAGTGTTCTAAACTGAATATTTCAAAATAAATTAGAGTAGGTAACTAAGCCATGCAAGGTTTCTAAACCTTAACAAATTAATGGTTTGGGTTCTATAGGAGATCTCCAAGCCCTTCAAACTCCAAAACGAATGTTCCCGTCCACCCGAAGCCAAGGCTTGGCCTGTTTTTATTAGAACAGAGTATTTAGGTCAATATAAAAGAGAAATTAAAAAGAATGCAAGATAAGGTCCATATTTCTTTTTTAAGTTATGATAACAATCTTTTAAAACAAAATAAATCAAATATTTCTTCAGGATATACATTTAGTTTAATTTTCTACACATGGTAAAATCAACAGTTCTTGAATATGTGTCATGAACTTAATAGACTTTGAACAGAAACATTTTAAATGAAGAAATAAAGTATATGTTCAAATCGCACTATGCTCATGACAAGATATTCAACAATTATTTACTGTTGATATTACCAAGTTGATAAAATTAAAATAAACTTATCTACTGAAGCTATATGTTATATATTTTGTCTAAAAAAAAAAGTTTGCTATAAAATCTAAAAAAATAATGTTCCTGACTCTAATCGATATCCATTCCACCTTAAGGGCACAGTGCATCAGTAGGTGAGCTCGTTTTTCATAATCAATTTGATTAAACAATAGTTTTAAATTAATTTTAAAAACTGGCAACGCCCATTGTTATATATTAATAATATTAATAAGACTTTGAAATAGAACACTGTAGTCCTTAAAATAAGAGAATATTATCGAGAACCCAATATTTTCTTGGAAAACTCGAGTATCAGTATCTCCTTTAAATTATAATTTTTTAAAGAACCATTTACCTAAAACAATCAATTTTAATTATTTTACCAAGCATGAACAACCAATAATTTTGATAAATATTTAGAATGACACAATGGCGGTGATGCGGCCAGTTAAGGACAAAAGTATCGCCAATGGAGGTGTTGACGGATTGATTTCAAATTATTAGACTTTACTCGTATATAATACATATCCTAACACCCACATGAATGGCGGATATAACAACTATTAGCGACCAGGTCGAAGAGTCAATCCACAAGTACAATTTCACTAAACCAATATCAAAGGGGCAACACTTCAGGAAATCCTCGAACGACTCCGTCAGTTTTTTATATAAACTTTGGACAGAATCATTGTTTGAGAAAAATTAGAAAGTTAATTTTAGTCAGAGGTTTTTTTGTTTTTTTTTTAACTTAAAATTTTGATTCGACTAAGAGACCCATACCATTTCTACAACTTTGCTTGGAGCCAAACTATAAAATCTTAAGTCCATATCTGATGAATTAATTTTAGTTTGTACGACCATTCACTGTTTGGGGAAACGAGAGGGTTTTTGATAATTTCCCAATAAGGGTACGGCCAGACTGAGTGAGCGAGTGACTAAAAATTAAAATAGAACACATTGGTTGAAATGAGAGGTGGCCAGACTGGAGCGACGAGCGCTCGACAGATAGAACTGGTTCTATTTTTCAAGCGCGAGCGCTCGACTCGGTACAGTCTAGTTTACAAGCGATAGGCAATATTATTGTAAGTTGGTTCATTGAGTGCTAGGAAAACTTCTCATTTTGACATTTTATTACTATCGATAGGTTTAGCACACTTGCTACTAACAAGCCTAATTTAATTGGTAAGATCATAGACCATACATAAATATATATCTATATGTAAAACTGATATGTTAAAATGCTTCTATATTATAATCAAAGTAAGCCTTTACAAATAAGAATCACCATTAGCGTGGAGAGAGGATGGGAAAACCACAACAATAAATCACTTGTCAAAAACCACCCTCAGTTCATTGAGCCAAGACTCGAACCTTTGCCTCCTCATCAACAACTATCGAGAGTTATCTGCTAATCGCGCGCTCGCTCACACGCTTGTCAGTCTGGCTGACCCCTCACTATCAGCACACCAGTTACACACACAAAAAACTACTGCACAAGCAGATAACACCCATCACCCTGAAAATGCTACTCTAGGTTAAGAGGATACACAAACAATTAAAGCCACAACCAAGAACACAAACTAAACAACTGTTTAAGGGGGTTCTACACGACCAGAGAGAGCTCAACGTTTGACCTTGGTCTCACCTTGACAGCAACTATCTCTGCGTAACCTAACGTGCCACCCCTTAGAGTGGTCACTGACCGTTTTAACCCCTGGAAAACAAAGGGAGGAGCTGCGTCATTTTAGGGAACTTAGGGACAAGCTACAGGGACAGTGAGATAACTTAGGGACGATTCACTGGGACAACGAGAGAACTTACGGACGATACACAGGGACAATGATTGAACTTAAGGACAAGACAAAGAGACAGGGAGAGAACTCAGGGACAGTGAGGGAACTTAGGGATGATACACAGGGACAACGAGAGAACTTAAGGACAATATGCTGGGACAATCAGAGAACTTAGGGACGATACACAGGGACAATCAGAGAACTTAGGGACAGTAACCAAGGGACAGTGAAAGAGACTTCGGGACAGTGAGAGATCTTAGGGACAATACACAGGGACAATGAGATAGCTTAGGGACAGTGATCGATCTTAGGGATAATACACAGGGGCAATGAGGGAACTTAGGGACACACCAGAGAGACAATGAGAAAACTTAGGGGGAAAATACAGGGACAATGAGGGAACTTAGGGACAATACACAGGGATAATGAGAGAACTTAGGGACAGTGATCGATCTTAGGGACAATACACATGGACAATGAGAGAACTTAGGGACAAGACAGAGGGGCAGTGAGAGAACTTAGGGACAATACATATGGACAATGAGAGAGCTTAGAGGCAAGACAGAGGGGCAATGAGGGAACTTATAGAAAATACAGGGGGACAATGAGGGAACTTAGGGACAATACATAGGGGCAGTGAGAGAACCTAGGGACAGTGATCGATCTTAGGGACAATACATATGGACAATGAGATAACTTAGGGACAAGACAGAGGGGCAATGAGGGAACTTAGAGAAAAGACAGGGGGACAATGAGGGAACTTAGGGACAAGACATAAAAACAACATTTGTCAATGTGGATATGAGTGAACTCACATGAATTATACTATATAACCTAGGCGAACAGGAAGAAGGCAACCAATTTTAAAGGACTTTCATTACTATTCAACAGGAGAGAGTTTGCTAGTCTTCAAGGTTGTAAAAACGCCCCAAGTGAACCTTCTCCGGGAATCCGAACTTGATCCTCCACTGGGGACTGTTTCTTTAACTAGTCTCGGAGAAATTTCCAACTAATCCTGTTCGCCTAGGTTAAATAGTTTGAGTCACTGATTGTTAGCACCTAAAATAGTAGGTACTCAATAAAGAATAATGTACTAATTCGTATTTACCGATTTAATTTTAAATATTTGATCAAAACTAAGTACATCGCTCTCCATAAGTCACTCACCTCAACCATCAGGTGGACACAAGTACGGAGAGGAATGCAATGTGCTATTTTCAATTGAAAGTGTTAGTGATTAATTAATCAACACATATACATTATTTATTTGTATGAAAAACAAAATAAAAGCTTAATGTTTAAGGAGGATTTGCGCTAAAACCAGTTCCGTGTCGTGCAGTTTTGCCAGGGTAAGCAGTTCAATTAAAACTGTAGGACTACTTGTGATATGTTCTCTCCCACTCTGTCCCCATTTGACCAATCATACATAGACTCTGCTCTACACACCTCACATGGGAATGTTGATACCTGACCAAGGAGTGTTCTACTGAGTGATGAGAACAATTTACAGGTAGGGTGACCTGGTGGTCTAGGGGTAAGGTGTCAGACTTCTGTGCTAGGGGTCCGGGGTTTAATCCTCGGTCCCGGCGCAGATTTATCTGATTTCCAAACCCTTCCTTCACCTCTGACAAGACGTGTATTAATCACAACTTGTGAATGTGAGGAATGCCAGGCCTCCACCGTGGTTCGGATTCCACGTTAACCTGTAGGTCCTCCATTTCATCTAACAATCACCCTACCATTGCACATTAGCGTAAGTGCGTATAACCCGAACGGGTAGTAAGACGCGGTGCTAATAATAATAATAATAATAATAATAATAATTTACAGGTACAGTTTAAACTAATTCGACCTACCCTGACAACACTCCACAACACGCCACTGGTTCTCGTCTCTAAAGGGAATGTTGATTGTAGACTATCTACAGAATTGTCTTACATTGAAAAGTTAGTAAAAACGTCACCTTACTGATAAGACTTGAAAATATATTTAGTCTCTAGGAAAATTGATGTAAATTGATATCAGTTTTTAAATTTGACTATTTATTATCTTACTATTTTGTATAAGACCATCAACTTTTAAACAAACTCATTTTGCAATGTTTTAGTGTTAGACCAAGCCGGTGGTTTTTGTTTTTATCGATGCAAGAGAGTTGAGCTATTGTTTACCCAAACATATTTACAGACTGGTACTTCCTCTCTACTTGATTACATGTATCAGTAATTTTATTACCCTACTGCGATCATCTTGTACAATATAGATGTAGAGGTTCTGTGAAACATACAAGGAAAGTTGTTTTAATAAAAAGATAATAGAGTTAACAAAATTCCATTCTAATTTATTTGCTAAAAGATTTGCACAGAACCCATCAAGTGTATAGTTTGTCATACTAAACCCATCATTATTTTTTTTTCTCTTATTTTTAAAATTAGTGTTTTTATAACCTGTTATCTTTTTGTAACCTTATAATGCTATGCAAATAAGATCCATAGAATAAATCTTTATCGAATCAGGAAAGAATTCCTCTCTTATGACGTAGGGTTCATTGGCTAACTACGGGGAGAATGGTTGGGGGGGGATTTGTCCCCCTCTGCCTCCAAGACAGCAAATTATTTGATTATAAACTTCAAAGAAAATTAAGTAGAATTAAAATATAGAGAGGGCATTGAAGATGGGATGAATTTATGGCAAGCTTAGAATTTAATGTATAAAAGTTATTATTTTATAATAATTAAAAGTTCCCTTAAAATTCTTATAAGGAACGGAAATAATAGCTTCTACACATTGCTCCCCCATCCAAAATATGTTCCTTGGTGTACCATTGGAAGCGCTAGGAACTTCACCATTTTTAAAGCCCAAAATCTAATTTATTTATTGTGTTTTGTAAGAAGCACTTAAACAAAATGCCAATAAAGCTATTCATTACACATTCGCAATCAATAGCACTTAGTCAAACAATGAACAAAGTTATTTAATTGTATTATTTGTAATGTCTTAAGGATTCATATTGAAAATTAAAATATAGTAGATATTTGGGAATGTGTATTACAATAATAACAGTTTAATCTATTATCATAACTAACAATAATATTAGTAACACCAATCAGTTTTAACGCTCATTTATCATTGTAAAATTGAACAATCACATGTAGTACAAGTAAAAGATTTACTGTAAATATCTAAGTTCGGATACAGTAAATATAATTTTTTTAAATTGTGACAAAATGAATTTAATACGAATATGGTTTTACCTTGACTGCCGAAAATACATCGAAGCCAGGACTGCCTAACTCTCCTTTCTGTCCTTTATCACCTGCTCTGCCCTGAAAAAATGGCGATTATTTTAAACTGCGTCAACAAGGCTTTAAAAATAAATTAGCAAAGAAAACAAATGGTTATTTGGCTAGAAATGTTAGCTGTTACTTGGTTTGGAGTGGAAGCTGTTACTTTCTTAGGATTGTTGGCTGTTACATGGCTAGGAGTGGAGGCTGTTACTTAGTACATCTGTTAATTTCTTAGGACGGCTGGCTGTTATTTGGCTAGAAATGTCAGCTATTAGGACGGCTGGCTGTTATTTGGCTAGAAATGTCAGCTGTTAGTTAGGACTGCTGGCTGTTATTTTGCTAGAAATTCAGCTGTTAGTTAGGACTGCTGGCTATTATTTGGCTAGAAATGTCAGCTGTTAGGACGGCTTGCTGTTATTTGGCTAGAAGTGTCAGCTGTTAGTTAGGACTGCTGGCTGTTATTTGGCTAGAAATGTCAGCTGTTAGTTAGGACTGCTGGCTATTATTTGGCTAGAAATGTCAGCTGTTAGTTAGGACTGCTGGCTGTTGTTTGGTTAGGAGTTTAAGTTGTTTGGATGTTATATTTTATTTAAATTAATTTAAAATGAATGTAACTATACTCACTGGATCTCCTTTCGGGCCATCCAATCCAATTGGTCCCTAAAACGGAAAATATTAGTATTTAAAAAAATATACATACAACAGTAGAACGAATCAAATATGATTAAAACTGCCTTGTAATTGTTTTGAAAACTAAAGTTGCTTTAAATAAAACTAAACCTTTTGTTTCAAATAGTGACAAATTGTAAATTTAACAAAATATTTATCAAAAACTGTGTCAAGATAATCTAGAACAAGATAGACACCTCCCCAAAAAAAATCCAAATTGTTGTCACCAATATATGACCCGCCCCCTCTCACCCGCCCCCCTCCCCAACTACCCCAATTATTACAATTATTATCTTTGACTTTATTTTTTTCCTGACTTTAAAAGCCATTCATTCTTTAGCCACGTTTTTAAAAATTATTTTAACAATTTAGCTTTTTTTTAATCTTTTGTATACTTTATTGTCAATTAAAATACTCAGGGTGGTTTTAATACCTTCAAGATTTCTTAAAATATTTTCAAAATTACAATTTTTTACGAGTTTTTTTAATGCTATAACATATACTTTTTTCATAATCATAAAATATACTATCCTTATTTTCCTAGGCATAATATAGATATTATATTAATAGACGAAGCTCACTCCATCTTAGAACTAGAAATACAAGAGGAGCTAAATTAGATCTATGGAACATGCATTAGTATTATTAGACAGTTAGACAGAAACAAAGTCTTAAAATACTAGATACTAAAGCAAAGGAAAAACATAAACTACAAGAAGCAACAAAAAATATCCTCAAAACAAGGAAGAAAGAAAAGGTTAAAAAATTAATTCAAATCTTTGTTAAATCAGCTTCCAAATATTAAGTGTTAATCTTTATGTTAATGTTTAGTTATTGGTTAGTGTTTAATGGAAAGTCCAATAGAATTAATAACATATTGGTAATGCAAGGATAAGGCACATTAATTTAACTATCAGGGGTGACTGTGGGCTGTTAACTGATCAATAGAAGGTTGAATGGATTGAACTAGTAAACTGTTCACTACAGTGGCGTGAAGTGGAGTATTTCCAGGGTAAGCAGCTCTTATTAAAACTGTGCCTGTGATATGTTCTCCCCCACTATGTCTCCATTTGACCAATGAGTGTTCTACTAGGTGATATGTTATCTCACACACTGTCCCCATTTGACCAATGAGTGTTCTACTGAGTGATATGTTCTCTCCCACTCTGTCCCCATTTGACCAATGAGTGTTCTACTGTGTGATATGTTATCTCACACACTGTCCCCATTTGACCAATGAGTGTTCTACTATGTGATATGTTCTCCCCCACTCTGTCCCCACTTGACCAATGAGTGTTTTACTGTGTGATATGTTCTCTCACACACTGTCCCCATTTGACCAATGAGTGTTCTACTGAGTGATATGCTCTCCTCCTATGTCCCCATTTGACCAATAAGTGTTCTACTGTGTGATATGTTCTCTCCCACGCTGTCCCCATTTGACCAATGAGTGTTCTACTGAGTGATATGTTCTATCCCACTCTGTCCCACATTTAACCAATGAGTGTTCTACTGTGATATGTTCTCCCCCACTCTGTCCCCACTTGACCAATGAGTGTTCTACTGAGTGATATGTTCTCTCCCACGCTGTCCCCACTTGACCAATGAGTGTTTTACTGAGTGATATGTTCTCTCCCACGCTGTCCCCATTTGTCCAATGAGTGTTCTACTGAGTGATAAGAACAATTCATAGAATACAGTTTCAAATAACGCTACTTAACCTGACAACACTCCTCGCTAGGCCATTGTGTCCCTTCCATCCAGTCTCAAATCTGATCATTAAATATGGTAAGCCTACTCGCTAATTACATTATTTAAGAAGTACAGTCCCGTCCAGCCTTAGTTGACCTGGCAACAACCCACAAACCACCTTTAAGAACTATCGACTGTAAGCAAGGTTTAACACAGGACCAATTAGCTTGTTATTATGGACACCTCTACACACACTACACACAAACATTCGCAAGTCTCCGGAAGAACATTTTCTCCAACGTTCCTAGAAAAAACAAAAACAAATTATTTTGAGCAAAGTATGGTAAGAATTAAAGAAGTTAATAAAGTACAAGATATATTTTATTCGAATAAAAACTAGGGACCATATTTCTCACTGCTTAGGCTAGGTTTATATTTTTGCGATTCATTCAGAAAACATTTGATCAACTGAAATGATTATAGTTGAAAAATGTATCTGAGAAGAGTTACGAACCCCTGATCTTTCATAATATCTGGTGTGTGTGTTTATGTGTAATCTCCCAACTATATTTAAAATTAATCCCTGTGAGCGGTAGATATCCGTGTCAAATGATTAACTCGTTATATTGTGTTTAAACGCAAACCATACACAATTAGAACTTAAACAAGCTGTGGAAATTAATCTCGAATTCATGTCACCGGTGGATTGTGTTCTGATCTAGCTCTTAAGTAGCTTACGACATCACACGCCCATCACAGACTCCGTCTTAAACTATGAGTAATGAATAAATTTGGACACAGCTAAGCGATAGAGCATTAACGTGCTAACTCCAAATACCTCGGGATCGATTACCATAATGCAGGTGTAATTTTTCAATCAAATTTAAAACATAATATTTTTGTTATTCGTAGAATAACTTCCTACGATGGCCAATAAAGATTATATCAATGCACCGGGGTTTGTATTTCCACTTAAAAATACTGACACCCGCCTCAGTGGCCGAATGGTCTAAGGCATCACTCTCATGTAATAGACTGCCCTGCTGATGATGGGAAGATCCTGCTTCGAATCCCAGTCGAATCTACTGAGGATGGTCATTCCTGAAAATGATTTCCCATTCTCCTTCCACAAAAATGCAGCTAGATTACCTCCAAAATGCTTTCTTCCTCATACCTACCCTATTAGAGTAATTATATATGCGTATAACCTGAACAGGTGGTAAGACGCGGTGATAAAATATATGTACTGACCCTCCCCCTTTCAATGTATGTGCCCTATTCGATATACAGGGTGTTTGGAAATTCAACGCCCAAGCTGCACATATAGCTTGTTTGAACCAAAAATAAAATAATATCCCTATAAACTTATATCCGGTAAACTACTCTAATAACATTAAATTGTGTTCAAAGTTTCGGCTTACAGCGCCGGGAGAGCAAATCTGTTCAGGCATGCGTGTACAACAGGTTGCATAGGAATTAGGCGCGCGTCACTGCAAACCTCGACATTTTGGAGCACGGCAGCAGAACATACCGTAATTAATAGTAAACAGCACAACAGTTCATCTAAAAATGTGAATACGTTCTTAGGCTCATCATTAACTGTCCTATGTCACAGCAAGTACTTGCCATTATTACATGTGCAGTACCGCGCGCCTAAATCCTATGCAACTTGTTGTACATGCATGCGTGACAGCTTTGCTCTCCCGGCGCTGTACGCCAAAACTTTGAACACAATTTAATGATACTAGCATAGTTTCCCGGATGTAAGTGTAAAGGGGTTTTGTTATATTTTTGGTCCAAACAAGCTATATGTGCAGTTTGGGTACTGAGTTTCCGAACAACCTGTATAGTTAACCGGCCATAAATCTATAAATGAGGTATAATGAGATACAATCGCTAACTAATGTACCCGGGTTTGTTAATAAATAAAATTGTATGTTCTACTACTATCACTTGAAGCCAATAAGATAACAAACAACATAATTATGTTGTATATGTTGCAAAACTACCTTCCTAAGGCGGTTCCACTTGTTTGTTCATGCTTGAAGGAAGTTCCCTGTTCATGCTAGACAGTTTCATAGGCATATAATAAGGCTGTTTAAAGAAATGTTATCATAAGAAAAGAAACAAAGTTAAACTAGCTCTAAATATAGGTTTCTCTAAAAAAAAATTAAGCAGAGAAATAATTACATTCATAGTATTATTTTTTACCCGCTTCGGTGGTTAAATGCTACAAGGCATCACTCTCGTGTTATACTACATTGCTGACGGCGGAGATGTTGGAGTTTGAATCCCGGTCGGGTGTTTCACTTCCTTAAGGGTTTTCCACGCAAATGGGGGTACAAGTCTATAAATCAACCTTCCTCATCACCAACGTAATTAGTAAATATTCTCGTACGACCCAAACGGGCTGTGAAACATGGTACCAACAAAAAAAAAGTTGACATTTTTCCAAACACGTGGATCTATTAAAACACGACTTACAAACTAGCTAACATAGTAGAAAACGAGTGGATTCATTAGTCGACACAATTGTCTTGCGGACACAACATCTTAACCGATCTTAGTCACGGCTGAGGCCCTTGGTAGCCACAAACATTCAACTGAATGCACCCAAGCTTATGGCGGTGGCCAGGCGGTCTAAGGAGTTAGACTAAACTTTGAAAGGGAAGGCTGGAGGTTTGAATCCCAACTGGGAGCATTGAGTGTGGTTTCCCGCATATGATTTTAATTGTGTTTTTTCTAATCCTCTTTCCAAGCTGATGTAGATACATTTTCTCTAATATATCCTAATTCCTGAACCTTGGATTAAGTAGCAATAAACAAACACTTGGATTGAACCTGAACACGAAAAAATAATATTAAAAATGTTAATATCCTTGATTTTTTTAAACCCAGTCTTACTACCCGTTCGGGTTATACGCCTATGTACTAACTACTCTGATGATTTTAGTGACTAGAATGGTTATATTTAGAGGAAATGTACCCGCGTGGAGGGAGAGGGGAACACAATTTTGTAAAAACCACCCTCAGTACACCCGACTGAGATTCGAACCTTGATCTCTCCGTCACCGGCCGGCTAGTCTACTGCGAAGGTAGCACCTTAGACCATGCGGCCACCCAAGCGGTTAATTTAATTACTAAACATAAAGCTAGCAATAGTTTTTCTCTCACCTTCCCTCGTAGAATAAGAGGTTATAAGGATGTTGTGAGATGTTGTGAGATGTTGTGAGACGTGCGCAACCAAGAAATACTCAAACATCGATATGTGAGACTGATAATGAACAATATGGAAAAACGAGCTTTTCAATAACACCACGAGTACACTTGGCAATAACACCACGAGTACACTTGTCAATAACACCACTAGCACACTTGACAATAACGCCACAAGAATACTACACAATAACACCACAAGTACACTTGGCAATAACACCACGAACACACTTGACAATAACGCCACAAGAATACTACACAATAACACGGCAAATACACTTAGCAGTAAAACCACGAACACACTTGACAATAACACCACAAGAATACTACACAATAATACCACGAGTACACTTGACAATAACACCACAAGAATACTACACAATAACACCACGAGTACACTTGACAATAACACCATAAGTATACTTGCCAAGAGCACCACAAATACATCTGACAATAACACCACAAAAATACTACACAATAACACCACGAGTGCACTTGACAATAACACAAGTATAATATACAATAACACCACACGTATACTTGTCAATAACACCACGAGTTCACTTGACAATAACACCACGAGTTCACTTGACAATAACAACACAAGTACACTTTATAATATCACCACAAATACATTTGACAATAATAACTCTAATACACTTGGCAATAACATCACAAGTACACTATACAATAACACCACAAAAATACTACACAATAACACCATGAGTACACTTGGCAATAACATCACAAGTACGCATGGCAATAACATAACATGTATACTATACAATAACACCACGAATACACTTGCAATAACATCACATGTATACTATACAATAACACCAAAAACTACACAATAACACCACGAATACACTTGCAATAACATCACATGTACACTATACAATAACACCAAAAACTACACAATAACACCACAAACACTTGCAATAACATCACATGTACACTACACAATAACACCACAAGTACACTTGGCAATAACACCACAAGGACCATATGCATCACGCCTCTCACTAGCATTCTCACTTAACAGACACAAGTGCTTTATAATCGCACTTCCCCTGAAAACTCGGCTACTCCCTTAAACTGCTGACATTGAGGAACTTGATACAGACGTTAACAAATAGATCCAAGTGGACTGAACATAAGGATAAGGATCTCCTTTCAACCAATATTATAACAACTTGGTTGGCGCGATGTATGCCTACTTTACATTCATATTTTGTAAAAAAAAATACCTTATTAAAACTTAAAATGTTCCCGCTACAACTTTTCCTCTAAATTAAATTTCTTAATTGGCAAGTTGCACAACATTTACAAACAATCTACAAAGCCGCCACCGTCAACATTATTGAGAAACCTAAAGCCCCTCCCTTTATCAGTAATTAGTAGTCTGAAACAATTTATAACAGTGTTATCAGCTCATTAATTTTTTTTTAAAAAAAGTGATAAAACCAACCGGAAAACCCGGGAAACCCCTCGAACCAGGCGCCCCCTGCAACAGAAGAATTAATTTCAACTCACCAAAATAACACCTACTTGCACTCTATTAGTCATTTTAATTTCCATGACGTCTCTACGCCTACGGTAAAGCTATGCAGCTAGCGCAAGCTGGGGAGGGGGGGAGTCGAAATAAATAACGTCATGCATTTAACACACTATCACTATATGTATTTATTTAATATACAGGGTGTTCTGAAACTCTTGGCCCAAACTGTACATGTAGCTTGTTTGAACCACAAATAATACAAAAATCCCTGTACACTTACATCCGGAAAACTAGTCTAATACCGTTAAATTGTGTTCAAAGTTTCAGCATACAGCACCGGGAGAGCAAAGCTGTCAAGCATGCTCGTACAACAAGTTGCATAGGACCTAGGCGCGTAGCACTGCACATTTAATACTATCAAGTACTTGCTATGACGTAAGACAGTTAATGATGACCCTCTGAACGTATTCCCATTTCAAGATGTACTGGTTTGTTGTTTACTATTAATTGTAGTAAGTTCTGCTGCCGTGCTCCAAGATGTCGAAGTGTGTAGTGCCGCGTGCTATGCTACGATGCAACCTGTTGTACACGCATGCTTGAACAGATTTGTTCTCCTGGCGCTGTACGCCAAAACTTTGAACACAATTTAATGGTATTAGCATAGTTTTCCGGATGTAAGTGTATAGGGATTCTGTATTAGGTTTTGGTTCAAACAATCTATATGTGCAGTTTGGGGTATGAGTTTCCGAACATCCTGTATAGATTAGTATTTTCGTTAATATTACATGCGTTTTTATGTGAAAAAAGGGGAGTATCTACCCCTATTAATTATTTATTCAAAAATATTATATACATTTTTATGATGGTTTAGGTAGTTGGGTTAAATATTGATAAAAAATATAAAATAATTGATTTTGATTTTCTCTGTGCAAATTAAATATGGATTGTTTCATAATATTTTTAAAGAATTATATAATATTACGGAAATAACTAATTTTAAAAATGTTTCGATAAAAATAAGGAGAGGTAAGTTTTAATAACCAAGTATGAGTCTATTTTTTTCAGCTTTACTTACTGTAAAATGTAAAATTATTTATTAAACTTTAGTGAAAATGTTATATATAACTTTATGGGTTTTTTTTTTATAAAAAATACAACCGTGCACAAAAGAGGTAAAAATTAATCAACTTTATATAAAATTGATAGCCAGGCCTCCTACGCATGTTTTATATACCTATTGTATTTTGATAACTATATTTCAAGTAACTATTATATTTTGTTAACTCTATTTTAGGTATCTATTTTAACTCTATTTCAGCTACTTATTCTATTCTTTCAACTTTCAGCTATATCTACACATCTATGATTTCTACAAGAGGTGTTAGTATGGTATAGGACATAGTTGATAATACAATGTAATAATCTTACCATATGACCTCTATCGCCTCTATCTCCTTTTGAGCCCTGTAAAATAAAACAATCAACTGAGATTAAAACGAACAAGTTTTTTTTTATCTTCCAATAATTTCGACAAAATTAGTAATAAACATATAAAAAAAAAATTCAAAAGGTTTTTAAACAAATAAATATATTATAATATCTTCTAAACTTACTTAAGCAACCGTACCGATGGTCTCACATTCCAAGGCGTCAAGCTCGGAAAAATTCGAATCTCAACCCGAGTAATATAGGAGGTGGTTTTCCCACGTTTGATGCGGGTGCATTTTATCTGTCTTCCTCCTTATTCCCCCTTATAAAAAGTAACTATTTATCCCAGTGTTGAACGTACGCACAGTCAACATCTTAATTGTTAGGGGGGTAGGGGGGGGGGGAAATATTAAACTGTAAAATCCTTTTACTTTGAATTCTTGTTTGACATTGGAAACAGATGTGTGACACCGTCAATGTTAAGGTAAAGGCATCCNTTTTTATAATCGTGTTCTACTACCCGTTAAGGTTATACGCTTCTGCAATAATTATGTTAATGGTTTTAGGGATGAGAAAAGCTATATATTTAAAAAGTACCCGCATTTGCGTGGAGGGAGAGTGTAAAATCATCTTTTTTTAAACACTCTCAGTACACCCGACCGAGATTCGAACCTCGATTTTCCCGTCATCGGCAGTCTAGTTTATTGTGAGAGTAGTGCCTTAGACCATGCCACCATCTAAGCTGTTTGTTTGTCTAATTTTACATCAAAGCTCTTTATTTTGTGTCTTACAGAAGATTTTGTTTTTCTGAATATGGCGAGTTTTTGGCAGACTAAAGTCTGCCTAAAATCCCCTGTATTGCTCTAAGCGTGTAGTCTTGTCTAATGTTATATTTTAGTTTGAAATAAGCTGCTAGCGGCTGCCATATTACACAGTTTCAAGTTCCTAATTTGGTCCACATTGATGTTCCTAGTTTGGTCCACAATGATGTTCCTAGTTTGGTCCATATTGATATTCCTAATTTGGTCCACATTGATGTTCCTAGTTTGGTCCACATTGATGTTCTTAATTTGGTCCACAATGATGTTCCTAATTTGGTCCACATTGATGTTCCTAATTTGGTCCACATTGATGTTCCTAATGTGGTCCACATTGATGTTACTAATATGGTTCACAATTATGTTCCTAATTACGTCCATATTGATGTTTCTAATTTGGTCCACATTGATATTCCTAATTTGGTCCACAATGATGTTCCTAATTTGGTCCACATTTATGTTCCTAGTTTGGTCCACATTGATGTTACTAATATGGTCCACATTGATGTTCCTAATTTGGTTTACATTTATGTTCCTAATTTCATCTCCTGAAACTGAGGACTTTTTTTTTTCCAACTGTCGAAACTCTGACAGAAAGATAAAGCTGTTTTGTATTTTTAATGCCGTCTACAAATCTGATTAAATTAATTTGCAAATTTATAAAAGACTGAGCCTAGTTTGTCATATTTAACTTAATCTGGATTATGTCAGAATATAGCTTATTGGTTATTTCCTTTTATATTTGAATAAAGTTTGTTTATTGATTCAACACATTAGTTTTTTTTATATTTATTTACCTTTTTCACAAAATTTTTAAGAGGGGTGATATTAGGAAGACAATTTCAGGAAACAATGTTTCTAATATTTATGAATTAAATTTGTATTTGAAGTAATATATTTTTTTAAACTACACCACCACATACAGTAATAGCTGAGGAAAATAATATTTGCCAAATTTTAGGTTAAAATAAAATTTTACATGCCATCCAGACGTAAAAATATGACTTGGAAGACGGATTTTAGGCCCTTTACCTTACTTTTTTTTTTAGCACCGAGTCTTACTACCCGTTAGGATTATACGCTTAAGTACTAATTACACTAATAGATTAGGAATTGGGAAGGTTGAATCTAGAGGAAGTGAACCCGCATTTGCATTGAGGGAGAGTGGAAAACCACCCCCAGTTAACCTGACCTAGATTCGAACCTCAATATCCCCATCCTCGGCGGTCTAGCTCAACACGACAGGCGCGTTAGCCAACTACGCCACCGAGGAGGGTCTATACCTTACTAAACAAAACATTTGTAAAACTCTGCCATTCAACCTGCTTTAAAATCTAATTAGTAATAATATTTGGTACATACTGTATACTCGCTTCATTAGTGGTAATTGAATAGTAAACACACTACAGATTTTCAAGACCCATAATATTTGGAAGCTAATTTGTTTTTGGGAAATCAATCAGCAACAGTTTGTTGACAGAACATCATGTTCACGTGTAAATCAAGCAAAGAGCATAAAAAAAAAACACTGAAGATGTTTGGAAATGAAACGTTCACTTAAATTAGATAGAGGAGGAAAATCAAAAATAAAATACCGGAAAACCGTTCTTCCCTGGGGGACCAATAGGACCCTGTAAAAAAAAGAGAAAACAAAGACAAACTCAGTCCATATCTACAGCAAAGAAACAAACTACATAAATATCTTCCATTTTGAATGGATAATTGACCTCTGACAAATTAATATTATTTCATATTAAAAAATACAGAGCCATTCAATTAAATAACCTTAATTAAATGCTATTCATAGAGTTGTAAAAAAAATAGCTTAGTATTATTTTAAACAGTCGTTTCGCGTGGCTAGTAGCTGCGTAAGCAACAAACCTCAATTAAAATAATTATCTTTTAGCAAAATTGTGTGCGTTCCATATAAAATTATGAGTCTAAATGGCTGATAAAGTTTAGAAATTAAAATTTTAATACAGCTTCATATCATTACTATTTCAAAAGTCTTGCAAAATCGACTAAAATAATATTTTTAAAAAAATTTACAACAGTTTAAGGTGCGGCAGAAGGGAGTGCAAGCATTTTTACAGTTTTTATAGAAATGACATTTTTTGGGCAAAATAAATCAAATATTTCTCCAGTAGCAACGTAGAGTTTAGTTTTCTTCACATTCTAATATCAACAGATCTTGAATATCTGTCAAGGGTGTCCTAGAATTTTGTCAAAACTTTTTAAATAAAGAGAAAAAGTTTTGAGCCAATTCCAGGACACCCTCGACAGATATTTAAGATCTGTTGATATCAGAATGTGCAGAAAACTAAACTCTACGTTGCTACTGAAGAAATATTTGATCTATTTTGGTCAAAAAAAGGAATGCTATAAAAACTGTAAAATTACTCGCGCTCCCTTCTGCCGCACCTTAAATCAATAAGTTAAAATAGTCACATCCATTCAAATTGGAATAAAATTGTGCAGGTTAGTCCAATATAAACTAAAATAAAACAAAATGCTGTTGAAGGTTATGTGCGTTGAAGCAGAAAAATGTACTCCCTATCCACCCCTAAAGATGGGCCGCTTACCTTGATTGGTTCTACTATGGTGTAGCTTATAAGATAGGTCCATAGTGTAATCAGTCAAGGTAAGACTGCTACCTTGCTTGGTTCCACTATGGTAGTAGCTTATAAGATAGGGCCATAGTGTAATCAGTCAAGGTAAAACTGCTACCTTTCACGTTGATCGGAGAGTACTTTATTCGAAGGTGCCTTAAAACAAGAAGTAAAATCAAATTTTAACAACTTCAAAGATAACTTTCATGCTTCGTTCCAGTACTTCATTACTTATATTAGTTTGTAATAAATATGTACTTCAAGGAGTGACGAATATACATCACCACGTGGCTGGATACGTTTGATAGTATATACTATAACTTAAATATTTATATAATCTACCATGCTTAAGTAATATATGTATACTATGTTTATATCATATTATATATAATATGATATAAACATAATAGGCGTATGCATATTATATATTTAGAATTTGTGTTATTTATATATATCTTCTGCGAATTTTAAAGTGCTCGTCCCAAGAGTTAAATTACATTCCTAATAAAATTACATATATTTAAACCAGAAACGATTTTTTTTTAGTTAGTTATTTTTGTTTAGAATCTGGACGTAAAAATTCACATAACCACAGCTGTACCATCACAAGTCTAACACAACAACAGTTAAAACACAGCACCAACAACAAGAATAATTGTTATATCTAGTTACCAGGAATAACATTCTTAAAACCTATAGTAGTAATAATAATAACAGGTGCAACCTGGAATACCAACCAGGACCCCTAGAAACTTGTTTTGAGTTTCTAAACCTTACAACAAACCGTTGGATAGCTTTTATTTAAACAAATTATAAAAATTATTAACTATTCTTATTTTAGAATGTTTTTATAACGAATGGTTACCACACACATTTAAATTCTATGTTATTTCTACTCAAACGTTTCGATTTTTTTTCTTTCTTTGTTAATGTTACTAGATCTTCACTTTGAAATTTATATTATTTTGGTTTGAATCAAAATTTTGAAATAACCGCAACTATGCATCCATGTGTTACTATTTTCTCACCAAAGCACCCACGTCTCCTGAATCCCCTTTCTTTCCTCTCTTTCCCCTCTTGCCCGGTGGTCCTGGAGGACCTGCAACACACAACACATCACAACCACATCAAATGTAGCTCTTTCGTCGCATCGTGCAGACATACACATTATATGTCAGTGCTGTCTAACTGCTGGCCAGTACAGGATCCTGTAATAAGTCAGTACTGTCTAGCTGCTGGCCATAGGATCCTGTAATAAGTCAGTGTTGTCTAACTGCTGGCCAGTACATGATCCTGTAATAAGTCAATGTTGTCTAACTGCTGGCCCAGTACAGGATCCTGTAATAAGTCAGTACTGTCTAGCTCCTGGCCAGTACAAGATCCTGTAATAAGTCAATGTTGTCTAACTGCTGGCCCAGTACAGGATTCTGTAATAAGACACTAACTGCTGGCCAGCACAGGATTCTGTAAGATAACTAAAGGGAAACCCTCTCTAGTGGATGTGAAATATCTAATTGTTAAAATTAACATATTTATACAAAAAGTTCATTAATGCATTTTACTAAACATCTATTTGATTAGCAAAAATATGTGTAAATATATTAGATATAATGCTAAGTTTTTGAGAAAGTTTGTGTGCTTGCTTATTTCTTAGTACATTTTTGGGAGATTAATAAAACTTTTTTTTTTCAGTAAAATTCGAACGATTGTACCCACCCAAAATATAATTTATTTAAAGTTAATGTTTACAAGTGTTGTTTGGAGGCCTGTATTAAGTTAATGAGATAATGAAACATGTTTACAACCCAGTATTAAGATGTTAATTAGTTTACGTCATAAGGAAACTTTGAAAAATATAACATAAAAGTAAGTACAGCTAAGTAAGTATAGTTTAACCTAATTGTGGGAGGGTGAGGGGAGAGGAGGAATGCAAATAACTTGATAACCTATCATTACCCGCTTCTATGGCCACATGGTCTAACGCGCTACTCTCGCAGTAGACTATACTGCCAATGACAGGGAAATCAAGGTTCGAATATCAGTCGGGTGTGGTTTTTCCAAAAATGTTTTCCACTCTCCCTACACGCAAATGTGGGTTCACGTCCTATAAATATAGCCTCTCTAATCTCTATAACCTTCAGCGTAATTAGTACATAAATGTATAAACCGAACGGGTAGTAAGACGCGGTGCTAAAAAAACACTGTTTCTATTACCATGTGAACAAAATTAAACCCTTTGTTTGTACCGAAGCAATATTTTATTTATTTGTATTTCCACAAAAACTGCAAAAACTCTGTTCTGTTCCCGCGTTCCCTACAACACCATCTTAAAATACCCCATCAAGGGTTGTACGTCTGCTCATATGTTTTATACCCGGTACCTTGTCGGGAAGAAAAGGGGAATACCTCGTTACTTTTAAAGGCAATTACGAGCGTGCGTCATATTTTAAAGACGCAACACAATTTTAATGTAAGACACGATCGATATTAATGCCCTGTCTATAGGACTATCTCGTTCCCTTTTTTTTTTTAATAGCACCAACACTTGTCAGATGATTAGGGCTAATTTGACTGTTAATCATCGTTATTTATCACTAAGACGGTAATAAAACGTTTTGAAATATGTAAAGTTTTTTTTTTTTACTACAAATTAGAAAATATATATTACTAAACTCTCCATGCATACACGGTTTTTGACGGCACTTAAGTGTATGGCTTACATTAATTAAGACTTAAATGGCGGTCCATTTTCCCAAACCCTAATTCTTCTTATGTTTTTTATACATCCCATTTACCGTCTACTTTCTTTATTGTTATGTTTCTTCTCTTTGTTTTATGCTTTCACCTTAAATGTTTTATATTCCGTCTCTGTAACTTGAAATAAAGCTTTTTTTTTTTAAAAAAAAAAGCTTTTTCTCATAAAATAAAGCCCTCTTCACTTTACTAAAACGTTCTTACATTTTCCCCCATTCGCTCTTTAAAATTCAAATTTACATAAACTGTTTATTACTCAATTGCTGCATCAGCGTTTCCCTACTACCCCCCATTCACTCCCCCCCATTCCCTCCACCCCTCCCCCCATTTGCCTCAAACCGTCACAACCCCTAAAACTTGATGGTTGGAATCACCCCTTCCTACCCTAAATAAAGCTTCGTAAGCCCTTAAGGGGCCTTGATAGCAACATCACGTAATAATATTTCAAAAGAACTCCTAATACAAATTCCTCGGGCGTACAGCATTCAACCCCTCCCACCTCTATCCACCCCTTTCCCCCCACCCCTTTCTATTTGGCGTGCGTACCGGAATGCGTGAAGCTTCTAATAAAAGGGGTGACATCAAAATGCATGGTTAATGAAGTTACATAGCCCTTGTGATTATCGTATTTTCTGTTTCCAGCGCCCCCTTAAGTCACGCGCAATGAGTGTATTGTGCTTGAAGGGGGTTGCTATGATATATCAACCCCTCTCTTTAACTCCGCTCCCTTATCAACTCTCGGTTAAGTCGGTTACGTTCTGATTTAAAACTTTGCCACAGGCGGACAGAACTTTGATGTCGCTCTTCGCTTGTCCTTTAACAGTGACATGCGTGATATAGCTGAGTGGTCGAGGGGGCCGGCTTCAAGTGAAAATAGTGTTGGTCGAATGACTCATGGTGTCACTATCGCAATAATACTGGACTGTCAATGATGAGGAGATCGGGGTTTGAATCCCGGTCGGTTTTACTGAGGGTAGTTTTTTTTTACTAAACAGTTTTCCACCTTCCCTCCAATCATTTGCGGGTGCATTTCCTTATGAATTAAACCTTCATCATCCCTAACACATTAGTGTAATTGGTACATGTAAATAGAACCAACACGAAACAAATATGAAAAGAAAATTTGTGTGTCTCTTCATCCTTAAACTTGGGTATCTCGGTGTCTAGTGTTAATGTTGAGTGTAGGTACATTTCCTCTTAACTCCTCCTTCCCCATTCCTATTATTTTAGCGCGATTAAAAGGCTTAACTTATATCCTAAGTGGGTAGACAATTGAGGTGAATTTTAAAAACATATATAATAATATATATTCTTACAAACACACAAACCAGACTAGACGAATTCTACATTTAGTACGCGCGGCCACCGATTCTGGTCCGATGTATTTAACATTTTTCGATGCATTATAGTGTTAGCATTCTGAAATAACTCCAGTTAGCATGGGATAGTTAATCTTATAATTTACACTCTTGATTATAACTACCGATAGCGATCAAATTGACGCTGAGTCACATTAATGGTGATATGGCATGACTTAGGTGGATAATGACTATTTTAAAACTACTGGTGTACTGAATAATACATGACGGAACCCTTGGTCTAGTTTTATTCGCTAAAGTAACCTAAAAAAAGATTCATCATACAATATTAAAAGGAGTCATTCCATATTACTACCAGTATATTCCATCCTCAGTTTGATATATATATATATATATATCGGTTCCTTTAGTGGAGAATATTCATTAGAGCAATTTAGAAGAGTTATTCTCTGGTACTTTTAACGAAGGCAGGTCTTTTATATCGTCAGCTGGTGGCCTATCAATCTACCGATAGTAAAGGGGGGCCCAGGGGGTGGGGGTGGGGGCTCTGTAACATATAATGCCCCCCCCACTTACTATTAAGTTCCTCCCTCTAACTTTCCAGAGAGTCGGTTATAGAGGAGGGAAATTTAAAAATCAAATTTGTTGACTTATAAAAAGTTAGCATTTGTTTAATCAATATTGTTAGCTTAGTTCCTTGTCTATAAAAATAAAAATGTGTTTGTTTTGAAAATTTTAGAAATAATCTACTGATTTCAACCAAATATAAATACACAGTACATTTCTAACTTGAAAAAAATATCAATAGCAAGTAAAAATAAACCTTTACAAGCTATCTAAAATGTAATATTAGTTCTATCTTTCACCGTAAATCGCTGGTAAACCAGGCAAATAATGTACAGGTGGGGTCGAAACAATTAGACGATTAGTATCTTGAAAATTAGCACTTGAATTAAAAAGTGAATATTCACTAGCTAAATAAAAGCAAACTACGTACTACACTTTTTGTCACTCAGGTGAGTTCCACAGGACGTCAGTCAAACCTCAGCACGGTGTACATCATTTTCCTCAGCACAGATCGTCTAATGGTTTCCACCCCACCCTGTATGATAGTATGCGAGCCATCCATTCTGCAAGGTTAGTTCTATCTCTCGCCGCTATAAGGCGCTGGTAGTCGGGGAAATAATGTAGTGATAGGCGGAAGGGTATTTCTACTTGTTAACTTAGCGGCGGCCATCAGAGAAATATGTTTGCTAGTAAGGAAATCACCAGCTATCCTGGCGGAGAGATATTTAACCTCACCATTTCTCTTGTTTCCTATCCTTGTTGATTAATGGTGTGTCAAGCCAAAGGATTGGAACTCGACTGTAAATGTGGTTTCAGGCTTATTAAGTCTGAATAGTATTAAGATACCTTAAATGGTGTTTTACGTCAATACAAAACCTAATTCAGTACTAATAACCCTGTTTGTACAAAAAATATTCTATGAGAGAACTATGATTACTATTCATAGAATGAATCAAATATATACTCATATTAGTCGCTATGAATAATTTTTAAAAAGCTATTAAAATTAGCATGGTCATCTTTTATTATTATCATAATATAGATTTTTTTTATATGTACCGTATATAAACAACATCAATATATGTATAGCATTATTTTCCTTTAACATATTTTTTTTTAAATATCATACCTTGGTGAACATTCTCGTATTTCCTAGGTGAAGTATCAAAGCTCTGCTCTCAACTATACAGGAAGTGGTTCCCAAGGGAAGACTAACCAGACCTCGTAAGGCTATTTCAGCTCTCGCGGGCGCTGTTATTTTATCTTAGAACTAAGCCTTTTCCTTCTCAGGAGGGAATTAACAGACTACCACAACTCTGTCTGTAGTTGACAACAGCTTTGATGAGCTTACACTTCTCTACACTCTATAGTCGTCATAAGATGTCAAGTACCTTTTAGAATCTCCCAATCTTTTTTAGACAGAAGGAGCTATTGAGCCTGAAAAAAAAAACGTGCCGCAGCCCACATAACATTATTTACACTAATATTATGGACATTCAATAACGACAGTTTAATTTTACAAGTATAAAACGAATGGAAAACATAGCATGTTCTGGTCTTTGGAAAATGTACTTTATTATGAATTTGTAATAACCCTGCCCTATATTGGGATGTTTATTTAAAACTGACATAACAGTGTTGAAACTAAGTGAGTGGAAGAAATGGTCTAGCTTACTTGTTGTGTCGATTCACATTAGGAAATAACGCTGACCACTCATAACAACTTGTCCCCGTTGTGTTCGGAAACTGGGCTGAATCGAACTATAGAGAGGTTCTGGTTTAGGGCTATCGTGGCTGACACACTAACATCTACTCAGAGGCGGCCACTCTGCCCGTCATCGGGACCACGTGGAATAGAACATCGGGTCATCGGGTGGATGTGTTAGAGGGCAACCGTCGTGCCCAGGGTACCAGGTTCGAGTCGCACAAGCGCATACGTCAAAATTCTCATATCTTTTCATACCATCTTTTAACATCACATTTTTGTATTAACTCTTAGTGCTACTCATAAACCCAAAGAAACAAAACAGATCCATCAGTATAATTTCGAACCCAAACATCTATTTTGATACCGTATCTACCCTTCCTCTGCAAACTATCCTGACAAATTAGGCCCAAGGTAAGGGGGGCGGTGATAAATTGAAAAATTTGGCAATCCTATTGATTACTGATGCTATTTTATCGTATTAAAAACAGATAAAGAATATTCTAAAGTTGCCTCATGAAGTCTGAAATAACTTTGATGGAGCCTAAGGGCTAAGCAAAGCGCAGTTTGAAAAACGATGCTCTGTAGGGCATTAAAAGACTCCCAACACTATATTTCGGAAAACCACAATTTGTACTCATTCATAAGCTATTATTATACCCTCCCTATGAATTTCAAAATGAATATAATGCTGTTTGAATTACTCAACGTAATTTCACTTTTTTCAGAGTATCAGAAGCGTAGTTAAAGTCGTCTTATTTGAAATTATTTTAAATGTAAATCTCTTAGAGCTGTGACGATGATAAAGTTGGTCTACGCTAGTTTTCAAATTTTTTATCCCCCAAATTTAATTCGCTGCATGATTATGCGTCTGACCATAGCTGCAACTAACTTAGTATGTGGCGCGAATATTAATTTCAGCAATTTTTATTTTCTTGTCATACACCTGTAGTAAACTCTGATTGTCTTATTTAGTCTAATTCCTTATCTTAGAGATGTACAATATACATTGATGATTTCATAAAGCACAATTATATTTCGGACAGATTTATCTACTCTTGCACCTACTAATGATACTAATAACACCATACAACATGTGTTACACATTTACCAACACTAGTATTTTGTTAGGGGAAAGAACTTTTAAAAAATAACAAATTATTGTTTTGTGGTCAATATTGATAAAATTTAACTACATTATTATATTTCATAGTCATTGATGATATCTATCGAAATTGACAGTTAAAGATCACATGACTTGACGTATGAATACGTGAACGTAGATCTAGTAACTTTTTTCCAGCCGTAGATAAGGTTCTTCCTATGACAGTAGATCTTGTAACTGTTCTAGCTGTCAGATAAGGTTCTTCCTATGAGAGTAGATCTAGTAATTGTTCTAGCTGTCAAATAAGGTTCTTACTATGAAAGTAGATCTAGTAACTATTTTAGTTGTCAGATAAGGTTCTTCCTATGAGAGTAGATCTAGTAATTGTTCTAGCTGTCAGATAAGGTTCTTCCTATGAGAGTAGATCTAGTAACTGTTCTAGCTGTCAGATAAGGTTATTCCTATGAGAGTAGATCTAGTAATTGTTCTAGCTGTCAGATAAGGTTCTTCCTATGAGAGTAGATCTAGTAATTGTTCTAGCTGTCAGATAAGGTTCTTCCTATGA
>CABFWB010004186.1:39614-64085 GCA_902151455.1 Timema bartmani
CCCCCCACCCTTATCCCACCACTCATTTCTTTCTCTCTTTCTCTCAACTCCGTAGAAACAAAAAGGGCTTAAATTCAGAAGTATCTTGTTCTTGTCATAAGTCTCTCTCTTACTAAAGTGAATATTACTTTACTTTGTGTACAGTTAAATTTTCAAACATTATTTTATGTTTAGTAAAAAAAATGGCTCGCAGTCCGAAGAAAAACTCAAATTGGTATTTTTTCTAGCATATATCGCTGAAGGCTGTACGTAGTGTGCTGGAAGAAAAATCACAATAATATGTAGAAATAAATAGTACGGTGCACTGTACAGTCTATCTCTCTCTCTCACACAAAATAATATATAATGTTACAGAAACACTCCACAAAATAGCATACATGCGATATTATACAATGCTACAGTAACATTAATAAAGGGGAGCTTCTTTGTTCACCAAAGAGCATAACAATTAATTTGATATTTCTTAGTATGTATTCCATAAAAAATATTTATAGTTGCTTATAGCTCAGAAACTATTGGTTTTATAAAATATATTTCAAATTTAAATATTTTTGATTCAAACAGCACTACAACTTTACAATGATAAGTTAGTTCGTATCTCAAATAGTTGCGGATGTAAAGGAAATTTCTGCTAATATAAGGTACCCTCAAAGTCATTTTCATGGAAAAATAAAAATAGCCGTTTTGTTTCTAATGTTAAAAAATGTCTAGATAAAAAAATCACTATAATAGATTTTTTTTCTTTTTGCCCTTCAGTAAACTACCCTTAATTTTAGGGTTAGATATATAATTCCAAAAACTCCTCGGGAATGAGCTAATTAAAACACGAGATACCAAGTTTCTGCCCGATCGGTGAAATAGTTTCGGCTCCAGACAGACAAACGGACAGACGACATCGCGAAAACCACTTTTTCGGTTTCATGAGCTCAATGATCAAAATCTCGTGTTAAATTTTTATTTTGTTTTACAATCAAAAGGAGGTTCAAGAGAAAATAAAATGAGCTAAACATTTCCTTTCAGACTCTCGCAAGTTATGTGAAAAAAAAACAACACAATTTTATCCGTAACAGACTTAATTATGGGGCTAATAGAATATGAGCAAGAATAATCACGATCACGATCTTTAATAATATGAGCAAGAAGAATCACGATCACGATCTTTGATAATACGAGCAAGAAGAATCACGATCTTTGATAATATGAGCAAAAAGAATCACGATCATGATCTTTGATAATACGAGCAAGAAGAATCACGATCTTTGATAATACGAGCAAGAAGAATCACGATCACGATTTTTGATAATATGATCAAGAAGAATCACGATCACGAGCTTTGATAATATGATGAAAAATCACGATCACGATCTTTTATAATATAAGCAAGAAGAATCACGATCTTTGATAATATAAGCAAGAAGAATCACGATCACGATCTTTGATAATATGATCGCACATACTTTTCTTGCTTGAATTCGTCAACTAATAAACAACGAGAAGGACGATCTCAAGTAAAATGCAACATCATTCGTATTTTATTATTACACTTCGCACAGCGTCTTGCCAACCCGCCAAGGCTAATAATGCATGGATGAGGAGGATACCATTTAAAGGAAATACACCCACAATCGCGTGGTATGAATAATATGAAACGGTTCCTTTTTTTTTTAAAGATAAACCCACTTTTTGGTATACCTAATTGGGATTAGAACCCCGACTTCCTCCGTCACTGTGAAACTAGATAATATGAGCTTAACGTTTAGTCCATGTGCTCGCTTTCGTGTGAATAAATATCAAACGGAAAATTTAAAAAAAACTACTGAGAGGACGAACGTTTTGGTTTTAGCTTCCAAACAAATTTAAAATGATGAATAATAAAATAATTGTTTTATTAATTACGATTTTTGAACATTTCAATTATAAATAATCACGTCTGTAATTAGAATTTTAAATAGGCTTGTAATGGTATACATAGGACTATAAATAACCACATACATTATATTTATTATCATTTAATAATTTGTAAAAATGTTCATAAAAAACTACCTTATAAACCATGAAATGTGAATACTGGCAAAAATGTATTTGGTAAAAAATATGTTTTTTACTAAATATGATATAATGAGCATTCTATTACCAAATATGGCATATATTGAATTTCTGATCAAAAATATTCACTAACGCTGTAAACTTATTCACTAAATTTATAGTAAAAATGACCATGTTTAGAAAAAAAAAAATCCTATTTATGTGACGTGAATAAAAATCACCCGGAACCAAATGGCGTGCGGACAAAAAGGCGTCAATATCGTCTAGTCTGTATTACCCGTGACGGGGAATCCTGGGTTCGAATCTCGGACGGGTGTAATGAGTTAGTTTTCCATTTATTATTTCTCACTCCCTCTCTAAACTCTACTTTCTTTAACCCTTTCTTCGTTAGTGTGAATACGCAGATATCTCCGGACGGGTAGTAAGAGGTGGAGAATAGTAGCGGTGGAATTTATATGTGTAAGGAGGGAGGAAGAAGTTCTTCATTTTGGGGATTTATTCCCCACCCCCTCTGCCAGTAATTTTTGAAAATTGAATGCACCCAGAAGTCATTACATAGTGTGATTTAAGGCCATCCTTGAGCTTAATATTCGACAATATCAGAGTATTTTAAATATTTCTGGGGGAGGGGGCAGTTACCTCCACTCCCCACTCTCCTTCCCGCCAACACTGTTGGGGAATGTAATCAAACTTGAAAATATATAATTTAGAATGGTGGTTAAAGAGATATATCAATTAAAGTAGATAATTAAATAAAAGCTTTAAAAAAAACTGTTGAAAAATCGTTAATCCATAAACTAACCAAGCGAAACTAATGCAGGGTATATTTATTACTTTATTGCTAGATCTTATTTATTTTTGTTTACCCTCCAACCTCAACCCCTCCCCCTAGCACCCCTCCCCCTAGCACCCAGTAGGACCATCTAAAACACTCATACAAAATATATTAAAGTACTGTGAGGCTGGTAAAGTGTCGTTTGATAAGAGTTGGTTATTGAAACTTTCCGGAGACCAAGCTGGCAACTTCTGGCAAAACTCATTTTACATTAGCGCCAGCTGTCCAAACACTGGCGTACAAAAGTTTCTTAGAAATAGAAACTTGAAACTTGAAACTTCACGTATTGATGACATAAACAAGAACGTTTATTGGAAGTTGTGGAAAAATTTTTAGCCCCATTTTTTTTTTTTATTTGGTTTCGCTCGAATGTAACTGCTGACGGTGGTTTTGGCTGGGGGGTTGGAGGGGAGGAATGTAAGGAGTTATACTCACGCTAAGAAGTGAGGATTCGAGTCTTGGAAGGGTGTTCTTGGGGTGTTTATTACCTTGTAATTCACATAGCTTTATTATTATTATTATTATTATTATTATTATTAGCACCGCGTCTTACTACCCGTTCGGGTTATACGCACTTACGCTAATGTGCAATGGTAGGGTGATTGTGAGATGAAATGAAGGACCTACAGTTTAACGTGGAATCCGAACCACGGTGGAGGTCTGGCATTCCACACATTCACAAGTTGTGATTAATACACGTCTTGTCAGCATAGCTTTATTAATACACACTAATGTTGGTGTACTTAAATATATAGTGCCACCCGCTTCAGTGGTTGAATGGTCTAAGGCGTCACTATCTTGTTGGACTCGCCTGTTGATGACGGGGAGATCGGCCGGGGTTCAAATCCCGGTCGGCTCTAACAAATATGTTTTTTCCTAAATAGTTTCCCACTCTCCTTCCATGCAAATGCGGGTATATTACCTTTTAAATGCTTCCCACATCATCCTAGATATTGTGTTGTTTTTTTTCCTCCCACGTCTTACTTTCCATCCTGGCTGTCTATATTATTCGACAGTAATCAACTTTCAACAAATTCTCTCATAGTGTTTTTTTTTTAATTGTATCCTAGACTGATATTTGAACCCCGGCCGGGTCTATTGCATGATTTAATCCTTAGACCCTGCGACCCAGTGCTTAACTTCTGACGGAACGCGGTGGAACGGCGTTCCGGTACGTCTATTAAGGCAAACATGAAATTCATTCAAACACAATCACATTATGATGAGTTTTAAAACATTTTCTTCTGTTTTTAGAAGAAAATAATGGCTTAAAAACACGTCTTTTGAAGATTATATATTTATTTTTTTAAACTGGGGAGCGGGGGGGTGGGGGGGAATCTTTACGAAAATATATGCTTTAACCTCGATTAATCGATTTCTTACTAACGTCTCTATCTGATTCATTAACCAATTCTTTCTCTGGCAATTAAAAAAAATTGAATCGAAAGGAAACAAAACATAAATATTTGATTGGTTGTGGGAAATGATTTGCCTATGGATTGAACAATCCCTCTTCTAAGATAATCGAAAATTATTTTATTGGTTTGGAAGATTCATAACTACCATTCCCATGAGAAATACAGCAGTGTGACTATCATCACCTGTTTCCAGCCTGGCCGGGTCAGTTTAGTATAAAGCCTCCATCGTTCTTTATCCTTCCACCATTCTTCCTCCTTTGATTGCTTCCATTATTCTCCTCTCACATGCACACTTTCTTTAATCTGTTCCAACTCTTTCTTTACCTTCCTTGTGGTCTTTTCCCAACATAATTAATTCCCATAATTCTCTTTGATATTCTTTCCTTTTACATCTTCATTACTAGTCCATACCATCTTTGTCTTGCTTCCTCTATTATCTTATATAATTCTGTTTCTTCTGGTGGCAGCTAACATACTCTTCTTGTCTCTCTTACACACCTATAGAACAACTCTCCATAGCAGGTCTCTTACACACCTATAGAACAACTATCCATAGCAGGTATCTTACACTCCTATAGAACTCTCCATAACAGGTCTCTTACACACCTATAGAACAACTCTCCATAGCAGGTCTCTTACACACTTATAGAACAACTCTCCCTGCTGTCCTCTTCTCATAAGATCCTCTCTACTTGTACCTTTCACCTCAATCACGCTGTGCCGACATCTTTTTTTAAGTTAAGTAAGCAGTGCCCTTAAGTATTTCTTGGCAGCAAAATTAAATAGATGACATATAAAGGACGGTCACCTTAAACCGCTCATTTAAAGTTTTTGAAGATACTAAACGAAAGGGTAAAATAGTTCCCTCACACTCAAAAAGGTGTGGTCACAACTTAACCTCAAAGTTACTGGTAGTTTTAAAGTTTTAACTCCTCTATTATGAAGGTAGGACCGTATGTGAATGGGCGTTGCTCGAGATCACATACAAACTACAAGCCTTTAAATAACGACTAAAACCTTCTTCCTATCTCCATTCACAAGATGGTTACCACATATATGAACGGACTTAGGTCGAAGCCTCTGTTAAAGGTTGTCCGGAAGATTTACGGCGCTCTCTATCAGCAGGATTTAATAGCCCGACTTGGAGAACATATATAGCTGCTGTCAGTGTGTTAGGGACTTAGTTGCTGTTTGATAAGGTTCTTCCTATGAAAGTAGATCTAGTAACTATTCTAGCTGTAAGATGAGGTTCTTCCTATGAAAGTAGATCTAGAAACTGTTCTAGCTGTCAGATAAGGTTCTTACTATGAAAGTAGATCTAGTAACTGTTCTAGCTGTCAGATAAGGTTCTTCCTATGAAGTTAGATCTAGTAACTGTTCTGTCAGATAAGGTTATTCCTATGAAGTTAGATCTAGTAACTGTTCTAACTGTCAGATAAAGTTCTTCCTATGAAAGTAGATCTAGTAACTGTTCTAGCTGTCAGATAAAGTTCTTCCTATGAAAGTAGATCTAGTAACTGTTCTAGCTGTCAGATAAGGTTCTTCCTATGAAAGTAGATCTAGTAACTGTTCTGTCAGATAAAGTTCTTCCTATGAAAGTAAATCTAGTAACGGCTCTAGCTGTTAGGTAAGGTTCTACCTACCAAAATTGAACTGTCGTTAACAACTTCAACCAACTATATTACAGCTTACGGGAACGCTACGTTGATATTTATAAAATTAGCACCATTCGTATCCATTCCCAAACACCCCTTGAGACTTCACATGACACCGACCCCTGTGAACGTCCTGGTACCCGAGATAACTTACCGACGGTGCCGCGAGGCCGGCGCGTTCAAGTTCGGAGGACCTCGTGTAGGCAGCGCTCGTAAAAAAGAGAAGCCCCTTATTTGGCCGTGAGTACTGGGGTGGGGAGCGCGCTATCTAGTAACAGCGGAGGTGATGGTCGGAACTGATTTACCGCTCTTGTGATGACTGCACCTTAGCAGTCGTAAAAACCCCCAAGACTGTGACTTTCAACGCTTGTCTGCCTTCATTTATTTAGGTCTCATTTGGAAATAAACAAGGAGGATGGTGGAAGGTTTGGGGATTAAGTGCGTGTTTCAGTTTTAATAATGGTTGTCATTGAATCTAAGGTGTGGCTGTTATCAAACTTGATGATTACTTATACAAGAGTCAAAATGTATATAACTCCATAATATTATTTATTTGATTCTTGTGTTCCAAGTTGAAAACATTCAGTAGAATCGATCCATTTTTTAAAAAAAACCTGTATACGTGGGACAAGATATAAAATTATATAAAATTATATAAAGTGAAAAGTATTTATGCCAACGGAAACTGTACACGAAAAATTAAGCAAAACATTTGTCCGAATATATATTATATTTTTGTCGTTTTTTTATGTACGAATATGTTGACAATGTTTTCTCGATGGTATTTATCATTTTGTCGGCTACGTATTTTTGATAAATTATCTTAAAAAAAACCCATTTAGATACCTTTCAATATCATTCTGCTGCATCTTATGATTGATTGGATCATTAGATGATTATTTTAGTAGAATAGTAACAAAGCTTTTTTTATTCATCCTATCCGACACCTTAGCTCAGTGGGTAGCGTGGCTGTCTACTTAGCTAAGGGTCCCGGGTTCGGGTCTAGGCATGGCCAAAAAATGTATCATCGTTGAATTGTGTTGTAACGTATAAAAGAGCTAGCCTGATATATTATTTGTTTGTTCGCCACAATTAGTGTGATATTTTATATAACTATTGAATTGGTTTCAAGTTTGTTATTCTGTATTATAATAATTAAAAAGGGATAATGTCTTATTTTAGAAAACAAAAGTTCTGGTGTTTTATATTTTTTATTTTTAGTAGATAAACAGTTTTTTGATAGATATCTCACACGTTGTAGATTTTAATAAGAGCCCGACTATTGCACTATAATGCATGTTAATTCCCGGCACGTGAAATTTAAAATATAGATTAATATGTCATAGACTCAATCTACACGGCTCCTCGTCAGGAAGGCAAGTAAAGAGATGCGTAACTTGAAGAGGTATATCTAGCGACATTTCTTTCTCGAAACTTCCCAAAAGAAAAAGAAGGTGTGGTCATCCAGGTACGTTTCTGTTTACAAGACTGAGTTGGCTTTTCAAACAAAGATGTAGAAAGATGTCGCCATACCTTGCAACCTAACAACTTAACATAAATATATCTTACTACTCGCTCTCATTTATAATATCGTAATTTTGAATATAGATGTGAATAATAAATTACTGAAATGTATAATTCAATATCATTACAGTATGTTTACCTTTTAACACTGATAAGCTAACGGCTGGGGGTTGGGTGTTGTGTCTGCTCTAGATTTAATTTACTTTATAAGTCTTGTGCTGATATAATCAGCAGGTTCAGAATGCGCACCTTAAACACCTCAAATAATTAATGAAATTTAAAAAAAAAAAGCTTCTTTAATTCCCGTCGACCTATCCTTGAATATTCTTAAGTCGAGATAAACTTTATCAAAAGCTTCGCGAGGTAATTTCATCAGTGATAAGACAAACTTTCTCAAATCCTTCTCTATCCACGCCGAACGTTCGTGGGGCCATATTAATTATTTTAATGAGGTCACAAAGAGGAACAGTTCCTCTGACTTTTATATTAGGATGACGCTTGAGACTAATAAATGAGATAAATTGGTTTTGATGCGTGCTTTTTTTTTCTCTTCTTCTTCTGGGGGCTCGTTGCGCGTGATTAGAGATTCAAGTCGGTTTCGGTACAAAGTTTTTAATGTAGTTTTGACTGATATAATGGATGTGGAAAACGTGGTAACGGATAATTCGTGTTGAATAAGCTAGAAATAACCCGCAATGGTGGGCACGTGAGGGGTAGGTGGGGAGGGGGGGGTGGGGGGGTTTGAAGTAAGGTGTCGGTCTTATTTGGTCTGGTTTTCTGCTGACGTCAAGGTAGGCGTTCAAATCCCGACTTGGGGTATGTACTGTAGTGATTTTCACTAAATGAGTTCATGCCAAACGGATGTTATAGTTTTTATTCTTACCCTCCAGGGGGTTAATATGCGAGGTCGCAATAGAATAGAGTGCCAAAGATGGGGAGATTGGGGTTCGATACCAGTCTGGTGTACTGAGGGTGATTTTTTTCCTAAATGGTTTTCCACTCTTACTCCACGTAAATGCGGGTGTACTTAATTTAAATTCAACCTTCCAAATCCCTAACGCATTAATGTAATTAGTTCATCAGTAAATAACCTGAACAGGTAGTAAGATCTGGTACACACACACACAATTTGACAAATAATAAACACTTTTAATGGCCCAACTGGGAACAAAACTAGGATGATCTAGACCTATATATTTTTCTTTTGCACCTCATACTTACACCCATTCCCAATTTAAATTATTCTAATAGGGTAGGGAATAAGGTTGATATAATATTATAGCAGAATGTACACACATTTTCGTAGTGTGAGAGTGGTAAACCATTGAGTAAAATAAACTCCTTAAATACCATACACCCAGCCTGGATTCGGACCCCGACCCCTCTTCATCACCGTCAAACTGTAATACACGAGCTTGACGTTTGGTCCGACTGGCCGCTGATGTGGGTTTTAAACCTGTAGTCTGTCTATCCGGAGCACCTCTTGCATGAGCAGGGGCAGCCCCCCAGGACATATAATAAAAACTTCGGTCTGTCTGTCTGATTGGTGATGGAGCAAGTTTTTTAAAATAAGAGTACGGACCGCTTCGTGCAAACACTTTCCACAGGTTGGTCACCGAATAACGGGAGGCTCTTAACACTACCCCTTCTCGTTTTACATCCTCTCCCCCTTTCCTACTAACCCTCATAACGACCATCATAGCATCCCTTTAGAGCAATGCCGGGAATGGGTGGTAAGACAAAGTTCGAGTTTCTCGAATTGTCGGGAAAACATGGCTAGGAATTTGTTTCGGTAGGATGAAAGCGTTTCATAATGAAAAAACATATTTTTTTTCTAGCTATATGAGTGTACTCTAGTATTATTTTCTCAATAGTTTCTTACCTTCTCTCCAACGTGAATGCAGGTGCATTTTATATTAAGTCTATTTTTTCATATCTGCCCTGTTAACTTAACCGTTTACGAGGCTAGAATTTATGAGACAAATCTTTAAGAGAAAAATAATCATTTCCTACTTCTAAATTTAGCATCTGTATGTGCACCCGCATTGTGGAACACGCAGACTGGGTGTAAGGCTCGTCTGGTCTGGGTTTATTTTCCTGTTTCGGGAAGGTTAAAGTTAAATTTACAAACTGGTGTGCTAAGGATTTTTATAAATGTTTTTCCACCCTCCCTTCACGTAAATGTGGGTACATCTTCTTTCAAGTTTACCTTCCCTAGTCTTACACCATAGTGGTAAGACGCAGTATCAAAAAACATATAAATATAAAGTATTATTAATATCTTATATAATTTGAACTTTTTTTTTGTCCAAGACCTTCCTAAGTATCAAATTTAATGACTCCGTGTCCTACGAAAGTACCTTTTAATTTCATACATGAGTGATTTTGTTCAAGAAGTCCTTCAAGTAATTTTAAGATAAAGTTATATCTTTCAATAAACAAGCTATTTCCTGGTTTACTATAGCGAACTAACACGTCACATGTATTATATAAGTAGTATACTATTACAGTCCAATTTTCATAGGTAGAGTCATATAAGATTGCTAGAAAAGTTACTAGATCTACTTTCATAGGAAGAATCTTATCTGACAGCTAGAAAAGTTACTAGATTTACTTTCATAGGAAGAATCTTATATGACAGCTAGAACAGTTACTAGATTTACTTTCATAGGAAGAACCTTATCTGACAGCTAGAACAGTTACTAGATCTACTTTCATAGGAAGAACCTTATTTGACAGCTAGAGCAGTTACTAGAGCTACTTTCATATATCCATACATCAAGCTATGTAATCTACAGCTGTCTCTTCTATAGATATTATCAACAACTAATAAATAATAATAAAAAAATAAAATACTATCAATGTTAACCTTAATAAGATATAATTGATTTTTTCTAAAGTTAATTACTACCAAAATAATACTTTTAAATCCCATTTTCTCGTAAATATTCTATGTGATTTAATCCTATTTTGTAGATAAAAATTAAATTAAGACTAAGCTTAAGTTTCGTTGTATTGATTATGTTTATACTCCATACTTTATATGGTTTCAAAGCGTTTATAAATCATACTTTTAATAAAAAAAATAACTTAATAAAATATTTATCATTAATTTATCTAACATTAACAAATAAATAAAACAATTTAACTTGGTTAAAATGGTACTTTATAAAGCGAAAATTATGATTTTATAAATTAATTTGTATTACAGTCTGACACCTTAGCTCGGTCATTATCTTTATTTCCAATGAGTTAAGTAAGGGTCACGAGTTTGATTTACAATTTGGTCGACCAATTTAATAATGATTAAATAAGGATTATCCCTTTTATAGTAATGAATCAACAGTCAGAAGACTAGTTAATGTCTCACAGGTTTGTGAAGCGTTTTTTATATATAAGCAGACAATTTTAAAATATCATATAATAACTCCCCTAATTTTTCCCTTTTTTCTTTTTTTACTAAAATAATATTTGATTCTGTCATAGCCATCGAGCGGTATTACAATGTTTTCATTGACTTACATGACTCGATTGGAAGCACGTGCTATAATTGCTGGCCTAGCATTTATGAAGTAACATACTCGAGAGGTTGCAGTAGAGCGCTGACAATTCATAACAATGTGTAAACTAGCGACACCGAAAGAGGCCCGTATCGTGGTATAAAAGACCTTGGCATTCCATCTATCTTGCCGGCGGTCACTATGCCCGACGCCGTACCGAGAGAGACGACATCTTCGAGTCATCGTCAGAGCCCTGGGTCCCGGGTTTGAGTCCGATAGAAGCAACGCATTGTAACATTCAACTTGGTAATTTTAAGTATTCACAAGTCAAGCCAGTTCTTCAACGATAACGGGCGTTCAGTCTCTTTATTTCTTTATCTTTCGTCAAAAGGTGACCTGGTGGTCTAGGGGAAAGGTGTCAGACCTCTGTGCTGAGGGTCCGAGGTTCAATCCTCGGTTCCGGCACAGATTTATCTGATTGCCAAACCCTTCCTTCACCTCTGACAAGACGTGTATTAGTCACAACTTGTGAATGTGAGGAATGCCAGACCTCCACCGTGGTTCGGATTCCACGTTAAACTGTAGGTCCTCCATTTCCATCTCACAATCACCCTACCATTGTACATTAGCGTAAGTGCGTGTAACCCGAACGGGTAGTAAGAAGCAGTGCTAATAATAATAATAATAATAATTTATCTTTCGTCTGACATCACATTTTTGTATTATTTTTTAGTAACTACTATTCAACCAAAATTCGTAAACCTACACATTATTTCGAACCCACAACCTTACCCCTCCCGTAAGGTACCCTGACTGAACGAGCCAACGGGGGTTAGGGTCGCGACAATACACATATTGTCTGCAATTTTTTTAACAAATTATTTTGTGAATAAATAAAACAAAAATATTCAAAAGGTGAATTTGAAACTGCTATGGATTCAAACTGCTCCTTGTATAGTTCGTTCTAGACTAATTCGACTGAGATCTCTAAAAGAGCTCTCCCCCCCGCCCCCTTTCCACACATACACACACACTTATCAAGAATTAAAATACAAAACAACGACGCCCGTACATTTAGCGCTCTCAGCTCAGGGGAAAACGAGCTTTACAAGTTTAGAATTTAGTGTCCCACAAAAACTTTTCCCCACACACGAACACACACACAGAGATACTGTGAAGCAAAAACCAAACTTTACAAACCTTGAATACTTCTCTTAAGGAGAGAGTAAGGTTGTAGGAGTGGGGGGAGGGGGTAAAAAGTCGTGTGAAACTTTAGAGGACTTCTTCGACTGGGAAATAATTACATAATCTCCCTCCCCAACCCTTAAAACCCCCTTGCTAAGGGGAGGGGGGAATTAACGACAATAGAGACAATGCAATTACCAGTGTATTAAGTAAAAAGCCTCTTAGATAATTGAAAGGATAGATAATTCATGTGGTAAAGTTAATAACTCAACTCCCCCCTTTTGTTTTTTGCTGAGCAATATTTAAGGAGGTATTTACCTTCAAAATTTGCTTGTCATATACTCTAATGGGAAGTCGTTAATCAACGGTCAATCGACTGTGTTGGAGATGATGAGTGTTTCTGTATTAGGTTAAGTTAGAGTCTATGTCGTATCGTACGCTTAAAAAACGTTATGTTGGAAAATACATATTAAATATTCATACAAGCAACACAAATAAACTGACTTAACACATAGTTAGGGTATTAAAAGGAAATCTTCTGAAAATTATACTACTATAAAACCACATGGCTGACTCACTCACTCACTCACTCACTCACTGACATTAATATTTACCCACTTCCAGGTGAGCTAGAAACTTGAAATTTGGCAAACTTATAGCTTCTAGCCTGTAACCAACGGGAAAATTACAAAAAGTAAAAAAAAAAATTTAAGCACCGAAAAAATTCAAAATGGCGGAGCAACTTTAATGTCGATACGGTATATACAATACAACACAATACAATACAATACAATACAATACCGGTAACTTTAAGTTGTTACGTTCTAAACAACGCTGGAATTAAATTAGTTGACATCCACTTGCAAAGAAAACTCATTGAGGGTGTGGGGGTGTAGCCCCAACGAGCAAAACGAGTGACGTTCGAAAAGTATCCGTCATATAAATCTAGTTGGTTTCTAAGCCAGAATTTTTTTTAAAGGGATCCCTATTATGTCAATCTAAGTACAAAGATAGAACGTTTAGGATAGTTCCCAGGTGTTTTTCTTAGCACCGCGTCTTACTACCCATTTGGGCTGGACGCTTATGTACTAATTACGCTATAAGTTTTTGGAATTAGGAAGGTTATATATTTAGAGAAAGTGTACCCACCATTTTAGTAGAGAGAGAGTGGAAAACCATTTCGGGCAGAAAAATACCTCAGTATGACAGACTTATAATCGAACCTTGATCTCCCCGTCATCGGCGGTCTAATCTACTGCGAGAGTAGTGCGCTATACCATGCATTTCTTCTGATGGGAGCCATATTTTGATATTTATTAATATAATCATCTGCGTGATGAATACATTTTATTTGACTCTTCTTAGAAATTCTTAATTCACCCAACCCGTCCATTCCATCCTCTCTGTTCGCCTTCAGGACCACATTTCAAAGATTTTCAAGTATTTGTTCTCCTTTATCCCCAGGGTCCATTTCTCCTACTACATAAAAAGCGATGCTTCATCTGTAACACTTTCCCAGTCTCTCTCTCATCTCTAGGTCCAGTTCTCTAGTCAATAAAATCTTCTTGTTGAAATTAGCCATTGCTCTCCAGGTCCAGTTTGCTAGTCAGTAACATCCTCTTATTGTTGAAATCAGCCATTGTTATTTTTAACTCTCCCGTGTCTGTCGCAATTAAACTTCCTAAACATTTGAAATGCTCCAAATTCCCCAGCTGTTGATTCCCCACCTCCATATCCAGTGGTTCTTCTCTTGGGGATATCCTCGTTACCTATGAATTTTCTATGTTAAGTTCCATTACATATTTTCATAATGTTTCAATTAGTTTGTTTATCATAGTTTGAATTTATTCTTCTCTCTTCCCATTACTATCAAGTAATCTGAGTATTATTCCCTGTAATTATTACACGCCCTCCAATCTTAAAAACACGAGATCCAATGTACAGCCATCAAACTACAACTTGAGCTAGTCGCGAATGACTGTACGTGCTATAAGCTTCACAGATATTCTTCCGAGGAGGTAAAAGGAAGAGAAGCCTGCCGAGTCCGTTAGATCGGAATCTAAACCTTGTCCCTGTTCTCAGACGTCAGGCATACTAGACGTGTGCCAAAGTAAATCCGATACTTTAAATTATTCAATACTACCCGCTTAAGTGTTCAAATTGTCTAAGGCGTCACTTTTGCAACAGACTATACTATGCCTATAGATTGAATGGGTTGTAAGACGTGGTGTTAAAAAAAAATCCTTACAATGCTGTGACAGATCGTACGCGCTATAACTTCTCTCTTTCCCTCTCGCGCCTTGTAATAGTACGCGCTATAACTTCTCTCTTTCCCTCTCGCGCCTTGTAATAGTACGCGCTATAACTTCTCTCTTTCCCTCTCGCGCCTTGTACTAGTACGCGCTATAACTTCTCTCTTTCCCTCTCGCGCCTTGTAATAGTACGCGCTATAACTTCTCTCTTTCCCTCTCGCACCTTGTACTAGTACGCGCTATAACTTCTCTCTTTCCCTCTCGCGCCTTGTACTAGTACGCGCTATAACTTCTCTCTTTCCCTCTCGCGCCTTGTACTAGTACGCGCTATAACTTCTCTCTTTCCCTCTCGCGCCTTGTACTAGTACGCGCTATAACTTCTCTCTTTCCCTCTCGCGCCTTGTACTAGTACGCGCTATAACTTCTCTCTTTCCCTCTCGCGCCTTGTACTAGTACGCGCTATAACTTCTCTCTTTCCCTCTCGCGCCTTGTACTAGTACGCGCTATAACTTCTCTCTTTCCCTCTCGCGCCTTGTACTAGTACGCGCTATAACTTCTCTCTTTCCCTCTCGCGCCTTGTACTAGTACGCGCTATAACTTCTCTCTTTCCCTCTCGCGCCTTGTACTAGTACGCGCTATAACTTCTCTCTTTCCCTCTCGCGCCTTGTACTAGTACGCGCTATAACTTCTCTCTTTCCCTCTCGCGCCTTGTACTAGTACGCGCTATAACTTCTCTCTTTCCCTCTCGCGCCTTGTACTAGTACGCGCTATAACTTCTCTCTTTCCCTCTCGCGCCTTGTACTAGAATCGACAGAAGAAGAAGAGAGTGGGCTCGACCTCGTCTTCCCTTGTGTATGGGGGATGAAACATTGATACCACCCCCTGGCATCCCTACAGGGTCAGGAAAGGGGCGGGAGGGGGAACGCATCAACAAGATTGATCATAGCTGACAAGATGAAGCTAAAGTCAATAATCAGAGATGAACCTTTCTACCTCCGCGCCCCACATATGAACGGTTCGTTCCTTGAAAAGGCAGGAGACGTTGTCATGTCTGGTTCTATTATTTATAAGAGTCTGTTCGAATGAGGAAGCGAGGCTCGAGGCAATGATGGACGTACATGCGATGGTCCGTCTGGTGTATTAATTCAATGTATTGACTTGAGCCAGTGGCATTTTCTACGTAGACCAACGAGACCAGATAATGTTATTTATTGATTTATTTTGTGTAGAAAGTCAATGTAATTTTATTTACACTCATTGAACATGTTTTTCAAGCATACCTACTGTCCAATCTTTGTACGAATCTATCTGACAGCTAGAAAAATTACTAGAACTACTTTCATAGGAAGAACCTTATCTGACAGCTAGAAAAATTACTAGAACTACTTTCATAGGAAGAACCTTATATGACAGCTAGAACAGCTACTAGATCTACCTTAATTGGAAGAACCTTATCTGAGAGCTAGAACAGTTACTAGATCTACTTTCATAGGAAGAACCTTATCTGACAACTAGAACAGTTACTAGATCTACTGTCATAGCAAGAACCTTATCTGACAGCTAGAACAGTTACTAGATCTACTTTCATAGGAAGAACCTTATCTGACAGCTAGAGAAATTACTATAATATAACTTTGTTGAGAAGAACAGTAGACGCTAGTTACTAAAACAATTTTAATATATTCATACATCAAGTCATGCTATCTGCAGTTGTCACTTATGATACATTATTATGTACACTAAAAAACAATACTCTTAGTAATATCGTAAAATGCTGTTAAAATTATTATTATTATTATTATTATTAGCACCGCGTCTTACTACCCGTTCAGGTTGTACGCACTTACCGCTAATGTGTAATGGTAGGGTGATTGTGAGATGAAATGGAGGACCTGCAGTTTAACGTGGAATCCGAACCACGGTGGAGGCCTGACACTCCACACATTCACAAGTTGTGATTAATACACGTCTTGTCAGAGGTGAAGGAAGGGTTTGGCAATCAGATAAATCTGTGCCCGGACCCCCAGCACAGAAGTCTGACACCTTACCCCTAGGTCACCTCTGCTGTTAAAATTAAGTGCGAAAAAAGTTTTTTTTATTTAATAATTCCTTCCTTTCAGAATCCTACTATAGTACAATTGATTAGGTCTTGCCTTGAGATAATTCCTCTCCATGTGTTTATATATTTGTATAGGTCTATATTTAGCTATGCTTAAATAGGCTAATCAGAAGAAATACAAACATTTTATTGCTGTCAACAATGATAACATTTTACGATATTGTTTTTGTTATTTTATTGATAATATGTATAAAAAGTGACGGATCCATGTAACATGACTTGACTTAATAATATGTTAAATTAAATATTACACTCAATGACAAAAAGTTAGGAACTACCACTTGCATCATCTTAATGTTGAAATTTAAATTTTAACAGCTCTACACTAAAAATTACATAAACTAATTTTTTCCTTGTTCTTAAATTTTAATTCATATGTGAATTCAAAATCTCGTTAAGTCTTAATATTAGGGGAAGGGGGAGCGTTTAAAACCAATTATTGTAGTAGACTAAAACAAATTAAAGTTATTTTAATGATCGTTAGTCATTTGTTTTATCCTAGTTAAGTTCATTTGCAAATACCATTTGTTTCTACGCAAAGGAACACTATAAAGTCTGTTCAGCATAGGAATTGTTTTCTGAAAGGTCTTTTTCCCTACCAGAAATCTAATATATAGTAGGATATTGGCAGGAAAAAAGACCTTTCAGAGAGTAATTCCTACCGTGAATGGAGTATAGGTCCTGTCTACCAATGTGATGAGAAAATAACTTCAAATGTCAGTGAACAGTAAAGAAAATAAAAAGCTATTTAACGGTGGCGAGGGTAGTGGGGTGGAGAAAATTGAGAAACTCGAAAACACAGCAACCGGCCCCAAGAAAATGGAAGAAGAAAATAAAAAAATCCCCGGAATAAGAAGGTCGTAAGAAATAAACCGCTAATGTTATTGTGTGTGCATTACGTGACCTTTTTACTCTGCGCCATCCAAACAATAACCCCCTGATCCATTATTTTACCGACCCCTCCCTTCTTAAAAAAATAAATATAAAAAAAATCCACCCTTACTCGCCACAGGATATCATGCTGTCAGTCCAAAATATAAACTTATATATAGAAAAATGACCTCCGTGTTCACTCCCCCTCCACCCCTCCCATTCCGCCCGAGATGAAATCATCTTCAGAAGAAGAGGAGTCGAAATGAATAGAAATAAAATGAGAAAGAAACATCCCATGGATAAAAATTTAAAAAAAACTAAAACTAGAGGAAGATATTATGAAGAGGAGGCTATAAAGGAACACACATAAAAAGAGAGAGAGTAAAGCAAGACGAGGTAAAGGAATGGTAAAAACAACAGAAGAGGCTGCTGCGCTATGACACCCATATTTCCATCAATTGCTATCATTAGCTGTCTCTGCTTCTTTCATTTGTTTCTAGAACGGCTCTGGTAAGAGAGAGAGAGTGAGTGGTGATTTTATTTTTATTCTGTGTGTGTGTTTTCAACCGCAGGTGTTTTTAAGGTTCAATAGTTAGGGTCTTAAGAGTAGTTGTAATGAACCTTAAAGGTGTTATTATTTATACTAGTGTCTGCTATGCTGCGTTATAATAACATTAACATTCGTTTTTAAACTAAACAAAAAATATATAAAACAAGTGCCTGGGTGGTACGACGTCTGGTATAGTCGATGAACGTCAAAAGTGTAAACCTTGGGATTGTGGCTATATACAGGAATGGTCTGTTGTTTGATCCTTAACTGGGGCTAAAATAATGTTTTATTAAGAGTCCTGAGGTAATCTTATTTCGATTCATGCATGGGCCTTTCTCACGTGTTTAATAATTATTATCATGAATTTATATCTTTTAATCACGGTCAGGGCTAATATTTGTGTAAGAATTCCACCCGCTACCCTGATAAGCCTAATACAATTCCTAGTCGAGTTATTACTCAGATATTAAAATCCCTGGTGCAAGTGTTGCTAAGTGTTACTGTCCTAATTTAAGTTGGTTTGTAAGTCTATATCCATGAGTATGTGTTTGTCCTGCTACCTAAATATTGTAATTTCTGGCGATAGTGTTGGGTTATGATATCCTAGATTAATTTAGTTTGTAAGTCATGTGGTTGGTAAGTTGAAAATGTTAAAGAGCTGAATTGTCAGTCTTAACTTCAAGCCCATCTTAGGTGAATATTAAACACCGTTTAACTTTTTTCCAGGCAATAGGCCTACATCAACCTTTCCTTGCTGTTAGGAGCTAACGAATATATCTTGCTCTCGTTAAATATAATTATACTCCTACCATAACTAACCTAGATTCGAACCAGTGACAGATAAATGTGTCGTATCAGACCATCTTGAGGATCACAAGTAATCTGATAGACGTTCATAGTAGAAATAAATATTTCCACCAGATACGTTTATTCCTTAAGGCCCCTCAGATTGTAATATCGATCTGATCGTCATCCAATAGACCGCTACTTGTTTCTCAGGGAAGGGAGGGGGGTATAAACCAAAAACTTTGAAGGGGGTTTCTTTGCCTCAAAAACTTTCCCCTTTACCCATTAATAAAAAAACAAAAGACGCACTGCGGACATATATATGTATGCATGGGATTCTGATACCAACTTTTGTTTCGTAGTTTATATATATAATTTTTTTATGCTGTTTTTTTTTCTCTGTTCAACATTCTTGTTTGAAACTGTTGCATGATGGAACTTCGATGGTAAACCCCCCCTCCCGCAACTATTGTTCCCTTGTGAACCGTATCATGTATTTTGGATCGTAAAACTTGGAATGTAAAATATCGTCATCTCTCTCTTACTTCTCAAACATTTTTAAATCGGAATACATATTAGGAATGTATTCCTAAGGAGAATATACTTGGAACTTGGACTGAATTGTCGGTGACGAGTAGGTTGGGGGTTCGGATAGCGGTCGGGAGTTCTGAGAAGGCTTTTTTTTTCTAAGTGTTTTCCAAATCTCCCTCCATGCAGGCGAGGGTACATTTCCTCTGAAATGTTACCGTCCTCATCTCTACCCTATTAGCGTAATTGCTGTGTGCGTACAACCCAAACGGTTACTAACACGTGGGGAATAAAAAAAGGTCGATTTTTAATACGAGAACTCCAGTAACTACCTTTAGTCTAATACGAGAACTCCAGTAACTACGCCAGTCTATTACGAGAACTCCTGTAACTACGTTCAGTCTAATAAGAGAACCCCTGTAACTACGTCCAGTCTAATACGAGAACTCCAGTAACTACGTCCAGTCTAATACGAGAACTCCAGTAACTACGTCCAGTCTAATACGAGAACCCCTGTAACTACGTCCAGTCTAATACGAGAACCACTTTAACTACGTCCAGTCTAATACGAGAACCCCTGTAACTACGTCCAGTCTAATACGAGAACCCCTGTAACTACCTTCAGTCTAATATGAGAACTCCAGTAACTACGTTCAGTCTAATACGAGAACTCCAGAGAAAAAGTCATGTTCACATTCCACCATGCTCATGACAGATATTAACAACTGTTGATATTAACAAGTGTGGAGAGCTAAAATAAACATCTACTGGGGAAATATTTTATTTATTTTGACCTAAAAATATTTGATGTTATAAAAGGCGGCAAAAAAAAATGTACCTTAGCTCGATTTTTCTCCCATCCCATCTTAACAATTTAATATTTATAAATATGTGGCTGTCAAACCATCCAAAATTTAGATTTCCTGGTGATAAGTGTTGCTGTTTTAGGTTAAGAGAGATTATAATTGACGTATTTAAATGGCCAAAATGTTGAATATATATAATTGACAGGCTTTTTGATAATACTCTTCCGAGGCTCGTGGTTCGAATCGCAGCCAAGGGCAATAGACAAGTTTTATTTTTAACTATGTGCTAATAAATACTTTCTTCAAACGTGTGGTAGTGCATCTACTTAGGATTCATCCCTTTCATTCTTTGTGGATGGATTTATTTTTGTAGCTACTAAATATAAATAAAGGACATAAAGAAATAACGCCTTTACACCACGTGGAAATTAAATTGTGGCTTCACACAGATTATAACCAAGGTCCTGACTGGGACTAGATAAATGGACCAATGCAGTTATGCCTGTGACCATACACCGGAGCTGGGAGTTGGCCCTGAGGCACACCTCGTGCATACCTAATTAATACTAGGGGAGGGGATGCACCCTCCTGTGTTATTTCAGGTTAAGAAAACCGCATCTCAGAGGAGCAACATCTAACTATCTCCACTATTTTAGTTATGTGTTCATATTTTCCCTAAAAGTTCTTTCTACCTTATTTTCATGTCCTTGCGAATCAACCAAATCATGATATAAAATTCACTACAACTGTGGTTAGCGTACCCCTAGGGCCAAGTGACGTACTTATTAAGAGTAAGAGAATACTTTTCATTAATTACTATTTTTTTTCAAGCTAAACTAATTTTAACCTAAAACTAAAAATAAAACTGTGATCTTTGAAACCAACTTTAAGGCTAAAATAATTATAGTAAAAAACTTCATGTCATCAAATCTATACCAACCAAGATACCGCCTCATGTTGGTGAAGATAGTTCCAATATTTGCCTATAGAGTGTGTTATATCGTCGGTCAGTACAATGAACCCTCCGGTCGTTAATATCAGTTTTCTAGGGCTAGGTTGGTATTAATAATATGTTTTATGTACCTTTATTAAAATCTGAATTTTGTATTAGCTTTTGTTTTCCTTTATAAGTTAAGTAAATGTTTTTTTTTTTTTTATTTTTTTTTACGAATTTGGAAAAGGGTGTACAGTTTTGGGATCTTCAGTTAATTATTGACCAATAAATGAGGCTCGCAACTATTTAAATCTTGAAAACCAATGATTTAAGGGAACATTTTNTTGGAAAAGGGTGTACAGTTTTGGGATCTTCAGTTAATTATTGACCAATAAATGAGGCTCGCAACTATTTAAATCTTGAAAACCAATGATTTAAGGGAACATTTTGTATCAGCCGTTGATGATAATAGATTATAGAACCTTCACCAAAATGTTAATTTTTGAGTTCATACACCACGTGTGTGTATTAACGCACATAGAGGTTTTCCATATCATCTCCGGGTAAATACTTGTGCAGTTATTATGTGTTTGCTCTACTCATGTTGCTACTTTAGGTTAAATAACTTAGATTAATACAAAACTATACAAAATCTAATACTATTTTGAAGGCTCAGATAAGATCTTGCTGATGGTTGACAAACATAATTAATGCTGTCATAAAGAATGTACTTGATAAGTTGAAAATGTCTGACGCAAGTGAGGAGCAATGTTTCTGTTAACCAGGGATGAGAATAGTTGAGTGGATCTTAGACGCTTGTTGCCTGTAGTCTCCACATGTTGGTCTGGTCACGCCCCCCTTCCTCCTTTGAGAAGGCCCCACACGCCGACAAAGCTCAATGGACGTGTGTACGTACATGCGTATCATCTCTTCATGGGCGCACTAATGGGTGGGGGGCGTGTGTCCCAAGAACCATGAGGAGGTATAGGAGGGGTGTGGGTCCCAGGAACCATGAGGAGGTATAGGAGTGGTGTGTGTCCCAGGAACCAATGAGGAGGTATAGGAGGGGTGTGGGTCCCAGGAACCATGAGGAGGTATATGAATGGCGTGGGATCCAGGAACAATAAGGAGGTATAGTAGTGGTATGGAAAAAACATAAAATAACAAGTTTGGCCCCTAATAACTCGTCAACTATAATGATTTGAAATAATTAAATTACTATTTATAGTTTAATTATATACTTGTTAAAATAGTGTTGTAAAATTGTGTTGTAAAATTTCTATTGTCTATGAATTTAACTTGAACTAACAACACCTGATGGGTCCAGCGCCCGTGGCTAGTGATTGAACCACCTCTGAGAGCCGATTAACCAGGATATTAGAAACACGATTAACCGGGATATTAGAAACACGACTAACCGGGGTATTATATAAATGACTAACTAGATAACTCAACCAAACGACGGTGTGTTCCATATGTGACGTAATCAGACTGTCCGCGACAGATGTAAGGTACACGGTCCACTCACAGCATCAATTATGACGAGCGGACTTAATTGTGTTAGGAATAATAGACGGGTCCTCGTGGACTTATCTCTTGATCTAGATCAGGATGTGCGATAACAATACGATAGGAACCTCTCGCTGGTCCATTCACTGATATACAGGGTGGTACAGAGGTCTGGTCACACGATGTTGCATGGAACATGTTCACGAGACCGCTTCAGTGGCCGAATGGTCTAAGGCGTCACTCTCGTGTTGGATTGGCCCTGTTGATGACGGGTATATCGGGGTTCTAATCCCGTTCGGGTCTACTGAGAGTGGTTTTTCCCCCCCCTAAGTGGTTCACCACTCTTCCTCCACACAAATACGAGTATATCGCCCCTAAAACGGTTCCTTCCTCACCTCCATCCAATGAGAGTAGTCGTACACGCGTACAACCTAGAGGAAGTAAGTAAATGTTCCAGATATTAAAATGGAAGCCATGCAATATCGTGATAACGCAAGTTTGATTCCTTCCCAAACACACAAACATTTTCATATATGAGTTCCAATAATTACAATAACAGTTTTCTACTCACCCTCAAGTATTGACTACAGCGCCCGGTGGTTGAAAGCATGGCCGTAGTCAGGGGTTGGAAGGTTTGGGGGTTAAAATACCCCCCGAAATTTAATGAACAAAATATATATAGTTTTTATTTATGGTTCAAACAATATCAAAATTATCGCAACTAGTACAAATTAAGGGGCTGTGTTACAATTAAAAAGCACTTCAGAGATCTTCGAGAGGTGTTTGGTATTTAAAATTCTATCTATCCTCCGGCAATTGGGGGATGAGTCCACCAAACCTCCCCTGAAATTATTGGCTGGTTACAGCCTTGGTTGAAAGTGTCACTAAGGTCGGGTCTGCCGTAGACCAGATAATTATGTTAATACTTGAATATTATAACTAAAACGAAATTAATAGCCAAGCTATTATAGTTGTTAGCCACGATTAGGGCCGCATGTAAATACCATACTCTGGAAATTGAAAAATAACACCTGGACACGAGAATTGAACCCGGGACTTTTGGCTTGCTGTTATGTAACTGACGATTTCCGCATGTCCATCACAGACTCTGTCCTAAAATATGAGTGAAGAATTACTCTGGGCACGCGACGATTCCTGGATATATCGGTGGTAAGGGCGCGCAAAGCCAAAGGTCCTAGGTTTGATTCACGTTTCCCGGAGTCAATTTTCAACTTAAAGAATATTATAATCAAAGCCTCAATGAATACCCCCCCATCCCCTCCCCCATCTTCTCTCCCTGGGAGACAACGATCTGAACATTTCATCAAAATATTCTCAAATCTAATTGTAATTATTTGTTTGGATATATCATTCGACCACTGATGGGCGTTTAAAGGAAGTGTACCCGCAATCGCTGGGAAGGAAATCTGTATATTTTAAAAATTGCGTGTTACTGTAATATACCCGCATTTGCGTGGAAAGAGAGTGGAAAACCATTTAGGGAAAACTACCCTCAGTAGACCCGATCGGAATTCGAACCCCGATCTCCTCGTCCTCGGCAGGATAAGCTAACACGAGAGTGACGCCTTAGACCATCCGGTCACTGAAGAGGGTAAAAATAATCTAGTAAAAACCACATCGGTAATCCCTGACCTAGCTCATCGACCGTCAAACCAGTTAAGACGTGATTGAAGGTTTTTATTTTACCCGTGTCCACGCGAGCTAGCGGATGTTATCATTAAATTCTGTTGGTAAGCAAAAAATAGGAAGAATATTTGGGTGGTGAGTTCCTAAGTGTAACATTATGCTGCATCCTCGCTGCTGGTACATGGATGCTCGCCAGGCACCTCGCTGCCGGCACATATATGCTCGCCAGGTACCTCGCTGCTGGCACATGGATGCTTGCCAGGTACCTCGCTGCCGGCACATATATGCTTGCCAGGTACCTCGC
>CABFWB010004187.1:8597-26271 GCA_902151455.1 Timema bartmani
CCCCTTTTTTTTTTTAAGGCAGTGAAAGTGACCTTAGCCGATTTTTAGCAAGAGAAATCGACCAAGGGGAGTAGACCCTTCCTCCTTTGGGCTGCGGGGGTGACAGGAGACGTCGAAGCTGATATCGGAGTATCCACTCGCGGTCAAGCCATCAGACAGAATGGGCGTGTGATAGTTTCGCGCAGTCAAAGGATATAGAGGTGGTATAGTAACCCCCAACTCAATTTTAATCAACAATTATCACTTTTTAAATGTGAACCACAACAAGTTGAAATATATTGATGTAAGTAGCTGTAAGTGTATTGAATTCATTATGAATCAGGTGTATTAACTCAAATAATTGATGATTTATTAATGGTTTGATATTGTTTATATTCAATGATCAAATATTGTTTTTGTAATGATCAAATTGTATTCATAAGACTGTACTGGGAAACGTCCCATATTAGAAAAGGGTAAATATCCTTAATGGTGGAAACTTCTAGAAGGTCACTAAGAAATAATATGTAAATCCAAATAGAATCTTTAGCATATGGAACCTTCTAAAGTCTTCTGGAAATCATATTTTGTTCCATAAAGCAATTAAGAGCTAGGGCTATATAGAGCCCTGATTTTGGAAAGAAAAGGAGAAGATGATATCAAACATGAAAGCGATACTACTGTGACAAACTGTTCTCTAGAAGCCTCGACTAAATGTCACACTTGTAACATTGTACTACATCATACCTCTGTAATCAATCAAAGAACTTCATAATTGTTTTACACTGAAGAAACCATCATTAAAATATAAAAGTACCTTGAAATTCTGTATTTAATTGTGTTATCTGTGTTTTTTTGGATCTCTGTGTTAGCTTACCAAAGATTTTATTGTCAAACGTAACCAAATTTAATTATAAAATCCTTTGTATCCATTCGGGATACAACAAATTGTTGACGAGATAAACCCGAATTATTAATTTGTTACCTTTTTAAAAAAATCAAAATCATTATAACCGTTGATATGAAACGTAAAACTACCTGATACCCCGAACATAAAATGTATCAGATTTATTTAATGTATATAACGTGCACTTTCTGAAAGACTGATGATATCAGCACACCATAATTTATATCAGCCAAAAAAAAAAGGGCCTATCAATTTTGCTGGGAAAGGTATTTTCACATACCTTCTAGGGTTCTTTTACATGCCACAACTGAAATGGGACTGACGGCTTTCCTTCCCCTCCGGAGTAAGTGCTACGGATTTCATCACTCAAGAATAATCCGTTAACTCCTGTTGGGTTTGAACCCACAAACATCAAGCCCTGAGGCAAGCATTTAACCCCAAGACCACAGAGGTCGACCACGATAAATAAAAATCTAGCGCCGATTTGTAGACTAACGCACGAGAATCAAGGGCGATCAGGCTGTATACTAAATTGGTCTGAACCAAGGACGTCTGGGGCAGATACGACGCGCGCCGTTAGAATATGTGTTAATAGAATATAGATTCCGCCTCCCCAGTCCCTTCACCTACTCAGTAGGCCACCATTGCGGACAACTTTATGGAAAAAATATAATCACTATTTTTTTAGCAGCACGTCTTACTAATCCTTCGGGCTATACACCTATGTAATAATTACACTAGTGTGTTAGGGATTAGAAAGGTTTAATTTAGAGGACGTGCGCCGGAATTTGCGTGGAAAGAGAATGGAAAATAATTTAGGGAAAATCACCCTCATTGCACTCGATCGGGACTGAACCCCGTTTCCCCCGTCTTTGGCAGTCTAGTATATTGTGAGAGTAGCACCTAAGACCATGCTGCCTCGGAAACGGGTTTTTTATTGATCAAACAAACCAAATGCTCGGGGGAAAAAAAGTTATCTAGTGTTGGAGCTTATAATGGCTTTTATGATTCGAATTATCTAATGTAAGGGGTAAGGAGAAGTCACAACACAAATTGTATTGCCATTTGTATTTTCCTCCTCCCCTGTTTCTTCTCCTAATATTGAACAGCTCTACCTGGTAACTTTATAAAACCACTTGGTTTCTGGCGCTAGTGAATTTATGCTCGACTATTCAAGCGCCTTTAATACACTCATTAAAACACAAGATAAAGTGGCGGTGGCAGACGTACTGTGATAATAGGATTGCTAAACAAAAGATCACAGGTTTGATTAGAAATTACTGGCAATGTCTATTAATAACCAACACGGATAAAAGACTTGTCACTGTTACCTTTGTTTTGCTGCCAGACAATGCCCGCCAGGCGGATAGAACACACACAAGAGAACGTTTTCCACATTGCTGTCTCGTAGACTACACTCGCCGCGGGATGTGTGGAAGTCGGGGTGAGTCTAATCAGATAATTGAGCAGTGAAATGAAAGATAAGTTCAGAAGAGTGGGAAGATAATGATTGAAATTAATTATTCTAATCAGTATCTACATCAAGTTGTGGTACTTTGTACTTATAGACCTGGTTTAAGGGGGCCGCCTACCTTAGCTCATAGACGACGTCTGGAAATCCCGCGTTATTTAAGAAGCGTTTTTTGTTCTTTCTAGTACCGCATTTTATTACCCGTTCGGTTTACACACTTATGTACTAATTACGTTAATATGTTAGAAATGAGAAAGGTTTAATTTAGAGAAAGTTTACCCTCATTTGCGCGGAGGGAGAGTGGAAAACCACTTAGGGAAAACCACTCTCAGTACACTCGACCGAGCTCGAGCCCCGATCATTTTATCATCGGCAGTCTAGTATACTGCGAGAGCCATGCCTTAGGACATGCGGTCACTGAAACTGGTATTTGGTTTGTTGTTTCAAAATATGGTTGATGTCAAAATTGAGGTAAAAGGTATCAACGTATTTCTATTGAACTAATACTTTTAAGAATTGATTATGAAAATTTCTATTAGCTCATTTTCGGCGATGTTTCACAATAAATATCACAATCCTCAGATCAAAATATAGTAAAGGTTCGATAATCCGGCACCCGTTGGTCCGGCATGGGTAGGCCCCCTCCCTCCCTTCCCCATCCCAACCTCTCGTATTTTGGCTTCACACCAGTTTATTTGTCTGCCAGTCAGTCTTTGTTTACAATTTTGAGATTGTACGTCATTCTGTGTTACAGAGCTTGTTCGTGATTGTGTGTCTTGTTCTTTAAATTGTTTTATAAACCTAGTAAAAGTGTTGATAACGTTTAAATAATGGAACTGAAAACATGTGAAACTAACTATACGCCAAAAACTGGGCATTATAAGTCGACTAGAAAAGGCTGAGGAACAGAAAGACTTTTATACATGTAGGTAGCACAATATTTTTTTCAGGTTATACGCCTATATGATAATTACTCTAACGGTGTAGGGATGAGGAAAGAAGCATTTCAGGGATAATCTATCTGAATTTGTGTGGAAGGAGAGAGGGTAACCCTTTTCGAAAAACCACCCTCGATAAACCCGACCGAGATTTGAACCCCGATATCCCCGTCATCAGCAGACCAGCTCAACACGAGAGCGATGCCTTAGGCCATTCGGCCACTGAATAGTTTTTTTTAATCACTACATAAATTATTACATTGCATAATGACCATGACCGTTTTCAAAGTTATGTTCCTCGTTTAGGGGTGTGCGTGTGGGCATTTTTAACTTCGAGTTTAGTTTAAAATAAGTTTGAATACAAACTTTTTAGTTGAGTAGCTTAGAGCAATATTTGTACAAAAAATATTTCAAGTTGAATTTCTGTAAAAGATCCATGCATAAAACATAAATAAGCACAAACTTAATTCTTAAAGGTATATTTTTTTGTGAAAACATTTAAATAGTGTGGGTGGCGTTTCGGGGCAGTTTGACCTTTGACCTCGTCCAATTTGGCCATTTGATTTTTGCCCCATTTGATTTTTGCCCCATTTGATTTATTCTCCATTTTGTCCTATTTTAAAAATTTTGTGCTCATTTTATTTTATCTGTGCTCCATGTGTCCCAGGGCTGAGGGTTTTGGGGAGTTTTTTAATTGGTGTGGGTGTTTTTTATTTATTTATTGATGTGGGAGTTTATTTTATTTATGGGTAGGGGTAGCGTGTGGTCTCGGGCGTCGGGCACGCCTCCCTGCTGGCGATCAATGCCGTGAGGACGGGAGCCTCCTCTCCCGACGGCCGTTTAGCGGAGAGTTTGAGCAGCCGGCAATGGCTCGCTGCCGCAAGACTCCGTTTCACTTTACCCCTCCTCTTGTCTCAAATCCCTCGGGCGTAGGACACATTGGGAAAGGAAACTTTGATGTCGCAACCGACCTGAAGAGTACCATTGAACCCTTAGCGAGAGTTGTTAACCCTAAACTTGTTATAAATTGTGAAAGCGGGTAGCAATGACACTATTGAAGAGTCACTAACGCGCCCCACTCCTTAACTTAATAGTGCCACAGGAAAGTCCTCTTGACACATCGTATCGTAGCCCTCTGAAGGCCCCGGCTCAGATGTGGTTATTAACGCTCATTCAGGGGCCGATTTTCCGCAAACAAACCCTAGTTAAACATCTAGTTGTGTTTCAGCGTTCGCCATGTACGGTAACATGGATTCGAACCTTGATAACTTTGTCCGAATGAGTTGAAATTAAGATGTCGGTCTAAAGAGACACGCATGAGAATAATAAAATTAGTGGTTATTAATCATTTGAAAGAGATGTACCTGCATTTCCTCTGGGTTTAAATGTGAAAAGCTACAAGCATTATTGTATTTATAAAGTAAATATCAGTCCTAGTAGTTCGTGGTATCACCATAAACTACGGCAACCAGAACGACGTTAATTTTGACTTTTTGAAAGCGATGGTCAGCGAACAGGCTGCGGAAAGATACATACAGATACCGCACAAAATTGTAAGAAAAGGTCTTGCGACTGTATGTACCGATTCGCAAATTAAGTCTACCGGCCCGTATACACCAAACGTCGCACGATATTGCAACGATTTGATTGACACACTCGTAATGGATGTATGTGGCACGCTAACAGAATCAGTGGATATCATCGATCTTGAACAGCCTATGGTGGAAACACACATCAGAAACCTAGATCTTATCAGTGCTACCTACTATATACATCAAGTCGTTGGCTTGGACTATTACATTTTGGATTTTGAACTAAAATCAATTTTACTAACACATCTAAGAGACACTGTATAAAAACGTATGAACGAATATATGCGTCATTCCTGTAAAAGTGTATAATAAATATTATGTATGTATGTGAAACCTTTAATGTATAATAAATATATGTTTGTAATATCATGTTTTATTCACGCAAAACCTGTTTGTCCCTTACACGTAGGGTAATCAGATACGGCTCTTGACTTGTCGAGCCGCCAAACTAGCACCAAGTATGAACGGGTCAATGACCTCACAGTATAAAAGCCACAATGTATTCCTGTCTCAACATGTCGAGCCGCCAAGCCGGCTCCAGTTATGAGTCATCAGGGGAAATCCTATTGCGACATCATTCGTGGTCGTGATCTATTTCTGTCTTGACTTGTCTTGTGTAGCCGCCAAACTGGTGCCAGGGTTGCGATGACGTCACCGGAAAAACCCATTACCACATAGATGTTGTAAGAGGAAGGGGGAGGGTTGCGACACCAAAATAGATTCAAAGTCTTGCTGCTGGGAACCATTCCTCACACTCTACGCTAAACGGCCGGCGCGAGAGGTTGCTCCTGCACGCTCCCGCACTCACTGGCAGGGAAGGATGCGGACCGTTTCCCACCGCACCGGGATGCGTGCCACGACGCCCAAGACTACACGCTACTCCCTACCAATAAATAAAAAACTCCCACACCAATAACTAAATAAAAAACACCCACACCAATAAAAACAACTCCCCAAAACCCTCCTATCTGGAACACATGGGACAGAAACGAACAAGTTTTTGACAAGAATAAACCAGCACAGTTACACCCTACAAAACAACCCAATGACCCATAGGTGTATGACGTCACACATTAAAAAATAACCCGGTTGCGACATCACACACAGCATTTTGATATGACGTAATCATCACAATACACACTTTCTCCAGATCGGGGTAAAAGGTCAAAGGTAAAAGGCCAAATTGTCCAGAAACGCCACGGACGCTACTCATTTATAATCACACAAATCCGAGCTTTCAAATAAATTTAACTTAACTTTATACTTTTTTTAAATAAAACAGAAGGAAATATTGAGGTAGGTACTCTATTTATTATGTGATTATGTCTTAGCATGAAATAAAATTAATTAAACCAGGAATTTTCAAGAGAATAAAATCGAAAATTCTGAGTACTCAAATTTTTTGAGTTCTGTAAAATCGTTTAGTTCGATCAGCTACTAAAACTCGACTCGAACTCAAATTTTCGAGTACTCGCACAACCCTAGTTTTTACCGCATTACACGGATACAGTCCGATAATTAGGCATGTTTGGTAATCCAACATTGCCGAAGTCCAGGACGTGCCGGATTATCGGACTTTTACTGTAAATGGTTAATAGTATTGATCTAGCCTTACGCGTTATCAGGCTGGAGCGGGGGTAGAGGGAGGGGAGAATATAGGCTCTTAAGATTTCCCCTTATCCTGGAAAGCTCGAGAGCCTATTTTTAAGAGTCTATCTGCTCCGCAAGAGTTTTTTTTTTTTAGAAAGGAACCCAACTGGGGATTTCGTTCTAAGCTTGGTTTCAAGTCGAGATTGCACCGAGGTTTGTAAAGGACACAATGCAGTCCATTAATCAATTAAAACAAGCTTTTATCCCGCGCAGGCCTCCCTTGTGCGTGCGTCCGTCCGTACTTATTTTACAAAATATCGAGTGGTTGAGGAAAACAAAATTGTGCTGTACTTCTTTTGTTTTGTTTTTTACTCACCACTTCTAGTTTTTTTTAAATTATTAAAATCCCTCTACCAAACATTGTTTTTTTTTAACTACTCCGTCCGGGCCATCCACGTTTTTACATTGTTGAGGTATGGATGAGGAAGTTATAGTTTAGAGGGAGTGTATGTACCCACGTTTGCGTAGAGGAGTAGGAGGAGTAGATAATAATTTTGGTGAAATCCACTTCACTTCGCCTGGTGGGGATTAGTTCCCCGAACTTTCGTCCTCGGTGGAAGAAAAGACGAGGGGAAAGTTTTAGCCTATGTGTTTTGTGGTGGGCGTCGCTCGAAAGGAAAGTAGACATCCCTCAATTTAATGTGGTTAATCGTTTGTACTAGTGTACACTCCGTTTACACTGAAAGGTAACTTATAATCTTATCACTCTTAACTTGACTGACTACACCAGGGGTCAGCAACCATTTTGACATCGCGGGTCATATGGATTTTTTTTTAAATTTTGGTGGTCCGGCTTAGAAAAAAATTTCGATAGCAAAATTTCAACTTTTCATTTATTTTATAGTTATTACTTATTAGTTGCTTTTTTTAATGAAGACAATTGTTTGTTTGCTAAAGCTTTCGTGGACCAGATAATATCAGTCGGCTGTCTCTAGGTTGCTGACTGCTGGACCACACTATGGTCATATGATACCTTTCACGGTAATCGGACCGTACAGTGGCGTAAGTCTCCATCTTATCTGACTTGCAGGTGACGAGGAAGATCAAGGTTTAAATCACGGTTTGATGTACTGAGGTGCTGTTTTTCTTTTAAAATTTTCACTCTTTTCTAATCATGAATTTTCTCTTACTATTTTTCGACCCTCTCCCTCCATGTAACTCCAAGTAGACTGTTCCCTGTCCCCCCTCCAACCTGTGTTATCTAGCTTTTCACATCAAAAGGGAGTGCCATTATTTAATTAATAATATCTCCCGCTTCGGTGGCCGCATAATCTAACGTGCTACTCTCATGTTAGACTAGACCCCCGAAGAAGTGGAGATCAGAGGTTTGATTCCGGTCGGGTGCACTGAGGGTAATTTTTCCCCAAATGGTTTTCCACTTTTCTTCCACGCAAATGTGGGTGAACGTGCTCTAATTAAACCTTCCTTATCTCTAACATATTAGAGTAATTTAGTACATAGACGTATAACCCTAACGGGTAGTAAGACGCGGTGCTAAAAAATCATATTAATATTGGGAAACAAAAAGTAAGAGCTTAACTTGTATTTTCAACACCGTACATATTCGGAAATATGAACAATAATATTTTTTTTAATTATCATAATTAAGTATAATGTCTGTGTTACGTTAGTCTGTGATGTAGCCACTATTTATCCATGTAGCATGTAGCATTAGACTTTCCCTGTTCCCCCTTAGCACTTTCAACAGTCTAACATGGTTTATGGATGACCATTAAAACACACACACAAAGAATCGCCTAATCCAAGAGGTAGGTACGAGGCAAGTTTTAGAGAATCACGTTAGCTTGAGAGAGAATCAGAAAACCACATTGACAGTTCACACGTGGGAAAATCATCTCCAAGTGTACTCAGCCGAGATTCTAACCTTGACCTCCCCGTCACCGGAAATACAGACTTGCGTGAGTCTGGTGTCTTAAGGTCATTTGACAGTTTATAAAATTTATTGCGAGATTCTAACACGTGTATAATTATAATAAGCCATAAATAGTGATTCATTGATTTCACATCCTTGCCGTTCACGAGTTTTAAGGGGTAAAACTTGATATTTTTATGATTTTCACGTACCATTGTTGAGGTAAAGTAATTAATGTATGGGTCTGAAATTTAGTATAACTATACAATCATATGAAGTGTACACAGGGGCTCACCCAGAATTTTGAGCTGGGGGGGGGGACTTTTTACATAATAATTATCATAATTGCACCATTATATATTTCAATTACTGTAATATTTGGAAATTTAATTTTAAGTAGGGGGATAATAAAGCTAGAGAATCGGTGACGCCCCCTAAAATTTTTCCCCCGAGAATTTTGATTTCAAAGGATACAAATGGTAATATTTAAGCTACTTTGTACCAAAATCGGATCCTTGGTCTAATCTCTGTCACTGTGTACGCCACTGGTTAACATGTCTGTGTCTACACATTCTTCCTCACACCCAGGATTCGCAGTTGGTGGGGGTATATGATACTATAAACTGCCCCTTACCCTCTTCCTGATACAATAATGTTTACATAATTGCTCTAAAATAATAATTTCAATGACTGTACCCACTCAAAAACTCTATGTACAAAGAGTAAAGACTTAAACCATTTCTAGAAAATATTACAGTCCCACAGGTCCACATTTAAATGCAAATTTAAAGTAAAATTAAAAATCAACAGAAAGTATTCCTTTGAAAAGCCCTAATTACTGTACAAAATTATTTTTTCATATTAAATATAGTTGATTAATTGACCGAACATAGTGCTAATCATATTTTTGTAATATTCTTAATTTTCTGGGGAAGGACCTTCAGCTGGGGGGGGGGGCTTCAGCCCCCCAAACCCCCTCCCCCGTGGGTGTGTCTCTGAGTGTACACAAACAAATATTTATAAGATGTTAAATAAAAATAATTTATAATGTAAAATCAGTTCAAAAGTGGCAAGATAAAACAAAAATTAATCATTTAAAAATACGGTTCTTTTTGTACCCCGACAATTTTATTTTACATTATTTTGTAAACACACAATGTCTTAATTTATAATTAATTAGTTTTTAAACATAACTCTACCTGTTAATTTTATAAATGTTTCCGAACTGATCAGAGCAAAAAATAGATTTGAAATGTATATTTCATTAAATATTTTGTTTTGAATCCACCGATTATAAAAAAAAAAACACCGAACATAATATGCCAGGCCGAGGCAGAGGGTCAGATAAACCCAACTAATGACACTCCCAGGTAAAGAGGACGCCGGATTCCTTACCTGGTCGGTGTTGCTGGAATGGGTAGAGACATTACTACTTGCTATCTTTTACAAAATAACCCTCCTACCCCCACCTATGTTAAATTCCCTCCAGAATGTTGTAGACTCAAAAAATATCTTAATAATTCTTGTTATCGAATGACCTTAAACAACGTCCACACCGATGAGGGTAAATAACTTTATATAGCTTACAGATTAAGTTATACATCTCGACCATGTCGACACGTGTGCCTTCAGCACAAGAGATGTCCTGTTTGATCCTAAATATTTGGTTCCTCGCATACCAAAACAGTTGTGTGACATATATATATATATATCCCCAATGTGTACACTACAGCGTTTCGCGCGGCAGCCATGTTGGAAACAGACGAACGGTGTCCCTCCACCCCTTATATCCCGCTCTATTCGACAATGGGTCCTTGTCAAAGCTTCCTGTGTAGGAACTGCCATCCAGGGAGGACTTGAGTGCTTTGATACCACAAAAACTGTTGTTTATTGGCTTCTTTCGTCTGAGATCGGGTGATTTTTTTTTCCCCTGTCTTTATTTTCTTTTTATTTCTTCAGTCACAAGTTAACTGCTGTAAGTGGAACCGGATGTATGCGAGTTGATCTTCAAAGGATTAAACCTTATTGCTGTTTTGAGGAGGTACAAATATTACTATATTAATTCCTCAAAAAAATAAACATCTAAACGGTTATTTTTATAAGTTATTGTTTCAGTAATGTAAAAAACATTTAAAAGAAAAACATAACTAAAAACGAATGATTTGTTGTGAAAGTTTTGACTGTCAAAAAGTGACAGCAGCTCAACAATTGATCTTGCAGATCATTTGGTTTGGCGAATGGATACATGAAAATGTACCTGGTAACTTTTGATAGCAATCATTTACCATCATCACTCCTACGCTGGATGGACTGTACTAGCACGCCCTCCTCCCCCTCAATCTATCTCCTTTCACACACAAGCACTGGGTTTGGTTCCCGGAATGACCGAATTATATTTCTTTGAGCCATGCCTTACTATCCGTCCGAGATATATGCTCTACAATTGCGCTAATGAGGTAGGGATGAATAAGGTATATTTTTAAAGGAAATGTTCACACATTTGCGTGGAGGAATATTGATAAATAATTTAAGAGAAGTCACTCTCAGTACTCCCGGCTGGGACTTTAACCCTGAACTCCCTCTTACCGGCAAACCAGACTAAATTAGCCTGACGTTTTAGTCCGCGTGCCCACCGATGTGGATGTTTCCCGAAATGGCGGGAAAAATTTGTCATATATTACATGGGGTTTTTGCCCTTTCAGTGATGAAATGGTGGCCGTGGAACTAAATGTTTCGTCTGTTTTATAATTAAGCTAGTTTGTAAATTGATTGGTGATTTAATCAGTAGGTTAAGGGGACCGCCTCGCTAAGTGAGAAATTTCCACGCAGACGTTCAGCTCTCACGCAATATTTAATTTTACGATACGTTATTTAAAAATATGGCTCACGCCAAAATAAATTCAAAAGATTCCAACAGGGCTTTTTTTCCTTAACAGCCCCATAGTTTTGAGTTTTATTAATAGTAAACAAATGTGTGAAATTGTGACACTATCTCATTTTCAACGACTTTTTAATCATATTCGCGGAGCTATAAGACCAAGTTTGTTGAAAAAGAGCTCTAGATTTAGCCTCTTCTAACAAATACAGCAATTTTTTATAGGCCTACAACAGAACATTTTTAAATATTTGAGAATTAGCTTTCTTCTTTATCTTAATATAAGAAGTTTCGTAGTTTTCTTTCCCCTTTTTCTTATTGACATGTCATGGGGTGGTTGTAGGTGAAGGGTGAAAAGGAGTATAATCTTAGACAGAATAGAGAATTAGTTCCAGAAAAAAAACAAAGGCAATGGGTTTTTTTAAGCCATGTGGCCTGACAGCGATTGATAACTTTCTTACTGACCGAGGCGGCCGCCTTAAGTAAAGACACTTTAAATTAAGACTAGTTTCTACTTTAAAGAAAACACAGAACAGACTGGCGAACACACAGACAGTCCTATTTTTACATTTTATTGTTCTTTTAAACGTTTCTATACCGATTTCCGTGATTCGTTCCCTGGCCACAAAATTTACACGTGGTGGTGGGTGGTAATTACTCAGCCTGAACGGACTCTATCCCACTCTAATAATAATAATAATTTTAATAACAGTAATAATAAACTTCCTGGCAGTCCTGTGATGTGTGTGCGTGTGTGAAACGTGAAATGAACTCTACAAATAAAAAAGTTGTTTCATTATTTATTTTCCGAAAAAGTTTTTGATACGGATTTGACTACACATGTGTAAAAAAAAAGAAAAAAAAGAAGCAACGCATTCTATCCCACAATAAAAAACGGGTGATTAAAATGGTGTAAAAGTTAATTCCGACTTGGTGGCTATACAAGAAAAACTTGTGTTCGTTGGCAAGGTCATCTTTGTGAGCGGTATGTATAAAAGGGGAACAAGACTGTATCTGTGCAAGTTTGCGATCCTTCCCAAGTCATTTTCTCTGGGTGATTCCATTCTTTCTTACTGTACTACAAAGTGGTCAGGAGATATAAAAAGCTATCATAAATGAAAACTACCTTTAAAACAAAAATACGAGTACGCTGTTTTAAAAACAGATCTCCGACATTTATTAGGGTGTGATTGCACTAACCGTGAGCTAAAGTTTTATTTTTTTATAGCATTCTGATTTGTTTTATAACATAACAATTTTAATATTTTTTTTTTGCACCACTTATTACTTACTACACTTCTGGACTGTTCACGTTTAGTTACGTTAATATACATTTAGAATATGGATATTATTATTATTATTATTATTATTATTATTAGCACCGCGTCTTACTAACCGTTCGGGTTATACGCAATGAAGGACCTACAGTTTAACGTGGAATCCGAACCACGGTGGAGGCCTGGCATTCCTCACATTCACAAGTTGTGATTAAATACACGTCTTGTCAGAGGTGAAGGAAGGGTTTGGACAATCAGATAAATTTGTGCCGGGACCGAGGATTGAACCCCGGAACCTCCGCACAGAAGTCTGACACCTTACCCCTAGACCGCCAGGTCACCTAATATGGATAAGGAAGGTAGAATTTGAGTGGAGGGGAAAAGTGAAATCATTCAGGAAGAAACACCCTCAGGATACCCAGCCGGGATCTGAACCCCTGACCACGCTATCACTGGCAACCTAGACAAGACGAGATTGACATCTTAGAACACGTATCTACGGAAGTGGACTAACACAATTTATATTATTATTACTATTATTATTACTAAGGATATTACTTGTACCATATTTAAAACAAAATATCAAAAATATATTAATATAAGAAAGTTAAAATTATTAAAGAATTGATAAATAGGGTTCGAAAGGTATTGTGCTTATAAAAATTGGAATCAAAGTGAAAGTTCACAAATTTACTCTCAAGAGTGACATAAAAAGTCAAACGTATATTAAAGTGGTGAAATAAATACAAACCAGAGAAAGGAAAGGATATTAACTAGAAATGGTGATATTACAAATTTAAAAAGTTAATAAATTGATATAAAATGGTTTGAAATCGTTCTCTGTTTGTCATAAGGCAACATCTCCTGGAGATAAAATTATTTAGTTCCAAACAAAGTAGATTAAAAAAAAGTGTTTAAATAGTATAAATTACTCGCATATTAAAATTACTGTGAAATATGAGTTTTCATAGAGAAATAATGTGAAAGACTTTTTTTTTGTGTGTGCAAAAAGGGCTTCTCTTCAAATTAAATTAATTTATGGCTGAAAAATGTATTTTTACTTTTATAGAAAGTAAATTCTATTTAAGTTAATAATAATAATACCATAAATAGCCTCACAATTTTTTAAAAGGATTTTAATGTTTAAGATAATTTTAAAAACAGATTTTAGCTCTCCTGCAAAATTGATGAGAGTAGAGCTGAACCCTTTTTGTTGCAAGATGAATTCGAACCCATTTTTCGAAGGGGTGTCCATCTTAACTAGATGTACCTAAGCACTCTCTAAGCACTATCATACCTAGACGCCAATGTACGAAATAGAAATAGAGGGTAGAAAACGAGTGTTTCATTCTGGGACGACTGTTGTTTATAAGTTGACAACACCTACCCTCTTCCGCTGACGAGTATAAACACTCACCCTACTATTTGCGTCTGGGTCGCATTGACATACATTTCAAAACAAGCTATTTCTTATTTTCCTACTATAAATAGTCATTTGAATCCACAGACTTTTTTAATTTACATCCTGGCAGGAAGATTCCTACAGGACATTTTCGTGAATAAACCAAATTGGCTGAGTTGTAAACGATTAAAAAAACTCTTGCAAATAAATAAGTTTTGATAAGTTAAGAATATTTTTATAATTATTTAAGAATTCGTGGTTTTCGTTTTAATTTTATACCCTTAAAACTAATCGAATAAAACTTAAATACAGCAACATGGAAAATCTTATCTTTACTTGTCGCTACGTCACAGGTAGGTCACAACTTAAAGTCTGGATCTTTCAAACTTCAACCCGATTTAGTGGCCAAACGGTCTAAGGCGTCACTCTAGTGTTGGACTGCCCTTCTGACGACGGGGTTATCGGGGTTTCGAATCCCGGTCGGGTTTACTGAGGGTGGGTTTTTCCTAAATGGTTTCCCACTCTCCTTTTACGTAAATGTGGGTAGACTACCTATCAATTTCTTTCTTCCTCATCCCTATCCCATTTGAGTAATTACATTTTATGCGTGTAACCTAAAAAGGTAAGACCCGGTAAAAAAGGTTTTTTCTTATATCCTTAATCCGACTTGTTGATATTTTTATTGGACAAGAGGCCCTTCCATACCTAACTTGGGCTCTATTTCTTTGTTTTCAGGTAATACTTGATCTCTGCATGAAACAATCTACTGTAGTTGAGACAAACCGCATCATCAGGTAAGTTCTCCTGTGTGTTCTCATATCTCCTGAGGATGTCTTCAGCGACTATTAAACACGTTTGTTTTGATTCAAACCCGCAACTGTGAGTAGAGGTCTAAGATGGTAAATTCTCCTTTTTCGAAGCCTAAAAATTGTTAATTTTTTCTGGTTTGTACTCATTTGAGACCTAATTTAACAATATTTATTAAAACCCCATATGCCGAGAATGTCAAAGTTGTAGTTAGCCTATTGACACATAGTAAATTAGAAAGCAGGGAATTATGCACCGGCGGCGAGCGGGCTGCCTAATATAGGGGATGTGTTGTCTCGGCTTTAATCAAATCAAGGATGTCTTCAGCGACTATTAAACACGTTTGTTTTGATTCAAACCCGCAACTGTGAGTAGAGGTCTAAGATGGTAAATTTTCCTTATTCGAAGCCTATAAATTGTTAATTTTTTCGGGTTTGTACTTATTTGAGACCTAATTTAACAATATTTATTAAAACCTTATATGCCGAGAATGTCAACGTTGTAGTTAGCCTATTGACACACAGTAAATGAGAAAGCAGGGAATTATGCACCGGCGGCGAGCGGGCTGCCTAATATAGGGGATGTGTTATCTCGGCTTTAATCAAATCTGACTTTAGTCTGCAAATTTCTAAGTTTTTATATTTTGTGGTTAAATTTTTCTGGTTTTTTATGAATGTATTTATTGTGTATGTGTGTTTTAAAAATCACATATAAAATGTATGTAATTATATTACATAGTATATTTTAAGGTTATCGTTTTATTATGTGCTAGCTGCCTTGATACTCATGAAAAGAATTAGTTTGAATCTATGCTATTTCGATTTTTTTTAGATATCCTCTGGAATTTGAATTTAAAAAGTTCTACTGAACCAGAAAAACAGGGAATTTTTGGTGTTTGGAAAAAAAACCGGGAAAACACAGGGAATTTTGAAAAATCTAGCAACAGTGAAACCTGGATAGTTCGAACTTGAAGGGACCAGGAAAAAATTTGAACCATCCAAAAATTCGAATGAAATAAGTTTCTTAAAAAGAATTCCCTTTTCCACTTCCTTTATCACTGCTGCTTTTTCGGCCAAAGTTAATGATTTATAGGACTGTGGCTTGGACAGTAATATCACGATACACAAACACTACTGTACAGTATGTACTAAACAAAACTAAAAAGTAAACAAAAACTAAACAATAAAACAAAATAAACTCGCACGTCACAAGAATATCGCTACGACCGAATCACTAAGAACAGTGCACGTAACCACTCGAGAGGTTCGACCTTGACTAATGGAGTACAGAACTGTACGTGTAAACAAAGAGGTATGGGTGAGTGGGGGGAGGGTGAGGGGCGTGAAGAAGGGTACTGACCGCATTCCAAAGTCGCCAAAAATAGAGCAACACGGCGCCGCAACTAGAAGTAGGAAAACAATACTGCACAGTACATTACAAATTACAAAAAGTTTGAATTAACAAAAACAAAATTTGAACTATCCACGATTTTTTAACATTGTTTTAATACTAATACTAAATTCACGCGACCAGGCGAAAAATTCAAATTAAAGAAGATTTCGAATTACGGAGGTTCGAATTAGTCAAGTTCCACTGTATAAATACTGTTATATTTTGAAAATTTGCTGTAAAATTAATGGCGGTATGCAAGAACGTTATTGAATTTTTAGTTTAGTGTGCTGATAGTGTGTTCTCAAGCACACTATCGCTCCACCTTTTAACCTATGATGACCCAAGCGAACCCACTCTAGTGTCCACTTAGCATCCACTTAGTGAAGTTCTTACATACGCTCTAATGTTATTACGCTTTGCTTCAATCTAAGCTCCCTAGAAAAATGGGAATCCTTTCAGAAAAATCTGGGAAACACGGAGAATTTGTAGTAAGAAAATAGTAGCAGCCCTGAATACTTCATTATAATCAAAGCCTTTACAAACACATCCTCTTTACATGAGATTCAATTCCCTGAAGTGTTTTCTCTTCCGGTGGGTTCACAAGACAAAGGCGCCAATCTCGTCTTGTCTGGTTTTCCCGTGACGGGTAGATTGTCGTTAGAATCTTGGTCGGGTACAATGGGGTAGTGGATTCCCGTCCCCTGTTCACGGTTCATGCTGTGTGCACTTCCTCTAAATTACCCTTACCCATCTCGATGACCGCATGGGCAAAGGCGTCACTCTCGCAATAGACTAGACCGCCAATGAAGAGGAGATCGGGGTCCGGGGTCGGGGTGGGGTGTACTGAGGGTGGTTTTTCCTCAATGGTTTTCCACTCCCCCTCAACGCAAATGCAGGTGCACTTCCTCTGTTGAATATTCAATTATTCTCTATTTTTACTTAAAACTACTGCTCGTTGTTGGGTACCGTTCACTGGTTATTTTCTCCCCTATTTCCCCTCAATCTACTTTACGTACCTGCATATTTCTTGGAATTCGCTACCCTCTTTACCCTCTTCCTTCCCCCCTAGTCAACCCTGTTACAGTTGGCATGTAGTACTCAAGAGACAGTGTGTGTGCGTTAAAAACCTCTCTCGGTCACATCTCGGTGATATTCTGTAGCCCTCGTTCCTAAGAAGAACAAATCACATCCTCTGTGTTAATGATTTAGTGTGCGACCTTTTGTATTATAATATGTCACTCTTTGGGTTCTATTTTATATTTCATATGTACTCATAAAATGCGAGTGTTTAGGGGAGCTCCTCTATCAAATTAATTACAAAGAAGACCATCGTTCTCAGACTCAACTGTGTATCTCCAGCCGAAGACATCCATCAAAGGTAGGCTCCACAAACTCCAGTTTAAATATCAACGTTCAAATCCCGCCTCTGTTTTAGTGCTACTAAAACTGGTCCTCCGGAACTAAATTTAATTTTATATCATTTTAATTTTAATAAGCAGATAGCTCAAACA